>JAOBRD020035280.1:6101-25119 GCA_027575215.2 Hydrozoanthus sils
CCAAATCCAAATCCAAATCCAAATCCAAATCCAAACCCAAATTCAAATCCAAAATCAAAATCAAAATCAAAATCAAAATCAAAATCAAAATCAAAAATAAAATCAAAATCAAAATCAAAATCAAAATCAAAATCAAAATCAAAATCAAGTTCAAAACCCAAATCCAAACCCAAATTCAAATCCAAATCCAAATACCAATGTAAACGCAAATGCTAACGCAAATGCAAACACAAATACAAATACAAATACAAATACAAATACAAATACAAATACAAATACAAATACAAAACCAAATACAAATACAAATACCAACGCCAACGCTAATGCAAATGCAAACACAAATACAAACACAAATCATGCCACAAAGCACAATCTAAATGACAACTTAATCATATTATTTATCGCTTGAGTCTTTGACAGTTCGCTTGTATTATCATTTTATGCAATGACAGTTGTAGGAAAAACTGAAGGTGTTTATGGAGAATGGGAGACATGGGACAGAAATGGCGACAATATGGTGTCTCTGGAAGAGGTAATTATATACGTCTTTTGAAAGCTCAAAATTGACATTCTTACGAAGGACGAGGAAGTAATTATGACACAAAATTCTATTGAATATTTAACAAGCGGTTCTATAGCAACACAATCTAAGCTTATTAGCGTTGCAAGATTAACAGAAATCCTAAATAAACTTAGTTTGCTAAAGCCATGCAATCTTTTCTCAAATTTAAAAGGCCCATTAGACACACTCGGTTCCCGTAGTGTTAAGTGGATAAAGTTTTTGACTCTCTCTGGACAGAGTACTAATCATTCCTAGATTAGCCCCCAACAGAACTGGTATTCATTTATACAACTGAGTCGACTGGAACAAGTCGGGTAAAACATCCTGCTCGAAGAAAGAACACAGTGGTCTGAGCGGGGTTTAAACTCACACACCTTTGGGTACGAGTCACTTGGCATGTGTGTCGCCCGGATTAACATGGCAGTTAATCAATTCCAACCAAATGCTTATTAAATGAGTATGATATACCTTCAATACTTTACCCACTAGGTGAGGAAGTATGCCGAAGACTATCGACGTATTTACCTCAGCAAACAAGAAATCATCAGAGTGTAAGTAGAAAGAAAATTAAGTAATAACAAAATGGAAAGTTGAGAAACTAGCTGAAGTAAAGACTGTGACAT
Organism: Hydrozoanthus sils; assembly: GCA_027575215.2. Classification (NCBI taxonomy): domain Eukaryota; kingdom Metazoa; phylum Cnidaria; class Anthozoa; order Zoantharia; family Hydrozoanthidae; genus Hydrozoanthus; species Hydrozoanthus sils. The sequence goes on from JAOBRD020035280.1 coordinate 7,287, forward strand.
GTATATAGTCCTATTCATCTAGAAAAATTGTTAGGATGTTCGCTAAAATTGCCGAAATAAACAGAAGATTAAGCTTTGTTTCTAAAAACAGCATTCAAACAATAAAAACCCAAATATTTTTTTCTTTAGGTTACTTTTAACCTTAGGGGAAACCAATGTGTAGTATAAACAGAAATTTCACTAACCGGCAAAGCTCCTTGCATTTTTCAATAAGATTCAAGTTTAATATGTGTTCCTGTTTTCCAGGTTCAAGAACTTGAGTTTGCATGAAATGGAAGATGGTGAGTCGGGTTACTTCCGTGATCGTAGAAGCAAAATGCACATAACTTTAAAGTAAATGCATGCTACAACTCTCAAGTTATTTCTAACAAAACCCCCGAAGAAAATTACCTTTTTACAAATTAAGTCAAACAAGGCTGAGTACTTTCAGCTTGTTGAAATAATAATAAAAAATTGTATGAAGCTTTTCCAAACCTTTTTTTTCTTGCCTAAAAATCAAATTCTCGATGGGATTCTAACCCATGATCCTCAGATTACCCATCGGACTTGCTTACTCGTTGAGCTACGTGAGCTCATGGGGAATTGGGCCACTTCGCTTGGTTCTTGTAGATCGATGTCACGTGGAAAAATGTTCTGCTACCCGTTAGGGGCGATATGTCCATGAATTTTGGTAAATTAATGTATCAAGCAAAATACAACATCAGAATGACTGTTTCATATATTTTAAAAGTATTGTTAAAAAATTAATTATTCTTTTTGAAAAAAAATCCACAGGACTCTAGCTGAATTAGCTATTTTTAGATTTACTTTAAATTTATTTCATGGTTCTTTCTTTTTTCAGTTTAATTCAATGTAGTATATATCGGTTCATTTTAGATTCGTTCAAGGTAGATTTCAATTTCATTTTAAGGTTCATTTCAAAGTTTGTTTTTATGTTTATTTTATTTTGGCTCATCAGCAGGTTTATTTTGGTTACCATTTAGGGTCAAATTAGCAAAAAGGGCGCAGTGAGTTTTGGGTCTGCGACCAAATGACATGGAATACATTAGATAAATAGTGCTGTCCCTTAGTCTATCTCCTTTTATGATAACTCCAAGTTGGTTTGTTTTTTATCAGTTACAAGTGTTTGTTTGTTTGTTATGAACTATAAGATATCCCAACCCATTTTGCTAATCCTTTTCTAAAGTAAACTTTGTAGATTTTACTTCAGCAATTCAGCTCTTTGCTGCAAATCGGGTTTTATTGGAAATAAAGTCATTGCTATTATTATTAATATTATTATTATTAATAATATTATTATTATTATATCATTATCATTATTTATTGTTATTAGTATTATTAGTAATATTAATATTGTTGTTACTATTATTATTATTGCTATTATTATTATTACTAATATTATAAACCCCTCTTAGAACAATAGGCATTATTTTTCTTTATGTGTATTTTTAGCGAGTTGGCATTTTATTATATTTTAATCCTTATTTTTGTTCCCATAGAACAATATACATTATATTCATTGTCCGTATTTTAGCATGTTGACCCATTTTAACTTACTTTAATTATATTTTATAACTGAGGAAGAGCGAAGTTTTTACGCTCGAAACGTCCTTTTATTAATTTTTTAATCAGTGTCAAACTATTTTTTTTAAACCTATTTTATGATTACGCCTAATTACAATTTCAAAGGTTGGATTACTAGGCTGGAGTTTGAGACGATGAACACCTTGTTGTTCGACAGCTATCTGGTTCATCTCAGTAAGACGCATCCCAAACACAGATCAAGGTACAGCGAGCAGGCGTTCGTAGAGCACAGGGATCCCAGCGATAAAATATTTTCCAGAATAATGGAAAGGTAAATACCGTATAATATTTTGGTTCAGTGGCCCTTTCAACGAGCACCGCTACTAAGGCTGCCATACACCAGACGAGTTTTCGTCTGAAGGGACCCGATTTTTTTTGCCTGACACAAAAAAATCGGCTGTGTTACAGTTAAAAAGGCGATTTTTGTCGTAAAGGAAGATCCGACAAGTTAGATCCCAAAACGTTCTGATCAGACATTATCGGCTAGTGTGTGGCAGTGTCCGATATTTTGTCTGAACTACTTTGCGCATTAGCCAATGAGAAGCGAAATTGCAAGCATGTGACAAGTAAAAAACAGTACGTTCAACGTGGCTTGGGCACTGGACCTTAAGGCGTGAGTTAACCCAAACTTTTGTTGGATAGTGAGGAAGTTGAAAAAGATATTTGAATAAGAAGAATATTGAGTAAAATCAGCAAACCGTCCCTCCTGGCAAGGGACTAGTACGGCTTTGGTTTGAGGACGGTTTGGTAAATTTACATCAAATATTAACTTCAAAATTAATTTTTAAACTTCCCAAAAAATCACCAAATTCAAAAAAACTCTTTAAAACTACCAATCTTCAAGAAAAAAAATACAACTCAAAATTCATTCATAGAACTTAAAATATTCGAGCTGACTCTCCTTCATTCCATCTGTGTTTTAAACATAGGGATTTTGTAGATTCGAACCATGGACAGAGATATCGGAAGAAACACGAGGAAAAGTGGCCACAAAGCGCGCTTTTGGTTAACTCCCGCTTTAAGCGGAAGAAATAACGAAATCGTTATTATATATAATAATAAGGTTGAATATAGAAATAATCATAAATAATGGTGATAACGTTAGTAGTCTTCTCATTATTGTTGATAATAACAATAATGGTAATAATGATGATAACAATAATAATAATAATAATAATAATAATAATAATAACAATAATGTTAAAAAAATAATAAAAATAACAATAATAGCTACACTAACAAAAATAAAAAGGTAAAAAAGTAAAGTAGTTCATTTATGTAACGCCTTTTCCACATGAATATGCTCAAAAGCGCTTTACAATGATCAAGCTTATTCCAGCGCACTGGTGATAATGATAATAATGATAACAATAAAAATAACAACAATGATAATATTTGTTTATTCATATCTTTTGCAGCTTAAGGGCTGAGTTACTGATATGGTCAGAACCACAATGTACTTCAAAAATTACTAGAAATTATGCAATAACAATGTGTACACTGGTACGTGAAAATCAATATAATAAACTTGTGTTCTTAACAAACAGTGACAACCTTATCAAAACGACCGTTTTTAAAAACTAGATCTCATAGCTAGTTTCGTTTCATTTTGACGATCTGCAGTCTTGCTTGTTAGTTTTAACATTTTCTATGTTAGCGTGAAAATTTTATGTAAATAATTTTTTGACAGACTCGCAAAACTGACAAAGCTTCCAAAACAGCTGGTAGAAGAGAGCGAACAGCTACAGGTACTGATGTGAAGAAATTCATTCTGATTGTGTTTTATTTTTGTTTCTTTTACTTTTTTTGTCTACAAATGCTTCATAGTTTAGCTTGAAAAATTTCTAAACTATGTAAACGCGCAAAAATGATGTAAATTTATATTTACATGTAATTTACATGCAATTTACATGATTTTCAAATCAAATAATTTTTTTATGTTTTCCAGTGTTTAGAAAGGTTTATATTAATAAACAAACGTAAATTTTAAGAAGAAAAAAATGTTTTCTTATACCGGTCGTTTAGTGGCAAATAGCTGTAAAATCTATGAAGACTTGCAGAAGTTGATACAAAAAAAGTATGATAAGTTCTACCAGAGCGAATCGCGTTCTACTTCCTTGCAGTGAATTTGTAAGAAACATAGCGCATCTATAGACCGTTTTCATCTGACGTCATATCGGCCGCATGTTGGTGCCCTTGAACAAATTAATTTTAACCATTTCTTTTGTTTAGGGCACCAACATGGCCGCTTCGTCTTAGCCATCTCTAGGAAGTACGTGAAAACGGTCTATACCCGTCCTCCTTTTCTCCTTTAATAATCCTCGTCTTTTATATCTCCCCCAGAGCTTTGTACTTATAACAAGCTCGCACTCTGTCTCTTTCAAGCTTCAGCCAAGAGCTAAATAATCAAACAATAAAAGAAACATCTTTTACTATGCACACGCCCGCCACAATCCCTTCCCCTTTTAAAATTAACATATTGTGATTTTTACATTATACATTATGTGTACTAATTAATGCTGATCAATATCCCATTTCTCTCTCCTTCTCTCTCTCTCTCTTTTTCTCTCTGTTATACATACGACTTTATATGCAGTTTCTATATACACATATATACATTCATATCTTTCAATCAATCTATCTATTTATCTATCCTTTATTTAGCGATCTACGATCTCATTATACTTGAAAAACATGGATATTAACAGATCTATTCATGAAATACTAACCTCCAGCGAGGGCTCAACTATCTATTGCCTCTCAAAGTTCATACTTAATTAAATGTTTTAAGGTACGAGAGACCAAGTTACGAGAAATAGTTATGCAATGATTTTATGCTTTAGTTAGCGTTATTTGTAGTTTTTGCTACTTAATTTTTATTATTAATATTATTGATTTTGAATGCACCTTTAATACTTCTTTAGTTCGTCGTATATGTCTTGTTCTAACCTTTCTAGGCCTTTAAATTACACAATTGACTTTGTGTTCGAAAGCCCTGATGGGATTACAGAGGCTAGAGACACACTCAAATGAATTAGAAAACATCGCGCCCATGGGCGACCCATGTACGGCCAAAAAACACATGCATCGCTAATCTGCTATGTTGCCAGTATGGTGAATACCCCCGATGGTGTAGTGCCTGCTAGAATACAGGAGACGCGGTTTCGAGTCCCAGTTGGGCCATAACACCGTTTTTTCTCGGATGAGGTGTGAAAAGTAATTACACTGTGTGTGTGTGTTTTTTTCTCATATATACCTGAAATGTTTTTACCTTATGATTTATATTCAGGTCGTACGTTATACAGTAGACGGCCATTACAATGCACACTATGACAGCGAGTACAACCGAAGGGTGAATATCCCGTGCTGTCAACAAATTGAGCCACAGATCTTCGACACGCCCTTCAAAGAACCTGTTTGTAAACTGTGCAGGTGCATTCCACTTACTTTAATTTTAAATTATTGCAAGCTCTCTACGCACGCCTCAGTCGGCACGCGGCACGCTGACCAAGAGGCTACACGTAACCCATAAGGGGTAGGGGGTGTATGAGGTAGTAAGTCAAAGGCCTGACCAAACCACTGATGTTGTCCTTTAGCAAAACACTTAGAATAGTCAAATTTAAAATCACTCACTGCCAAAACAATACTGGATAAAATTCAATCTTTTCTTAAGCTTACGGGGCCCATTGGGCCAGTTTCCGCAGTGTTAAAGCAGATGATAACCTTTAACCTCCCATGGACGGGGCACTAATCCATCGCAGGTTACAACTGGTGCTCCATTATACAGCTTAGTCAACTGGAACAAAGTCAGGTAAAGTGGTTTGCTCAAGGACACAACACAGTGGTCTGACCGAGGCTCAAACTTGCGACCAGGATTACGAGTCGAACATGCTAACCGCTCAGCCATTGCGCCGCCGACAAGTAAAAGCTGCCACATTACACAAGTATTGTAAATGATTTTTTGGTGAAAAGCTTTTTTTTACTGTAGACACAATAGACTTGTTTTCGATGCACTAGTATGGAGAACGTGAAAGAGATAAATGGACAAACCAGGCAGCCCGGAGGGGAGGGGGGGGAGGATAAAGATGCTCGTCCGGAACGGCCAAAAATACCCTTAAACACCAAAGCGAAAAAGTTTGCGACCGTAAAAGATACCTCGTAGCTCGATTTCGAAAAAAAGCAAGAGAAAACTGCATATAATAACATAAACATTATTTTATAATATTATAACAGAAATATTACATTATAATATACCACTTTCTTATATAACATATTGTAATATTATAACATATACCTTACATTATGATATACCACTTTTTATATAATCATGAATCAGGTACCTTACGGTCGGTTATTACCTCAACGATGTTCCTTCTGGGGGAGAAACAGCTTTTCCTATTGCCGATAACGGAACCTATAATCAAGAGGTATGTCTGTAACTATCATGCAAAGGTAAAGTGACTAATACCAACAATTTTTTTGGATCAAATATGTTAAACATAAAATTTGAAGTGCTTCTGCGAATAAGCTTTTGAGTTAGGTAAAATTGTTTTTATTCTAAAGTGGCTCAAACTAGCAAAACTTTGGACATCTTGGTTCACGATCGCGTTTTCGGGGACTATGTCGTGACGTCATTCCCGACTTGTAGTATTGAGCGATGTGTCATTCTAAACACAAAGATGCGAAATAACTGAGAACTGTATAAAGCATTGGAATTTACTTCTGAACGGAAAGTCTTTGACTCATTTGTGTCCATCTTGCTGTATTTTGGTCCAAAGATGTCCTGGAATGACGTCATAGCCCAGTCTCGCTAAACGCAGCCGTGAACCAACAAAACGCGAACTTTTTCTAAACTTCCTTTGTTTCCCAACACTTTTAGTGGATAAAAAATAGTTAGTGTTACAGGTAAATCTGTAAACGCAATGATTGTGGGATCTGGCTCATGACGTACAATCTGACAGCTGTCCACGGCAGCTAACACTCAGGCCCAAAACGATTTTTAAGGGTTCATTACAAGCTTAGTTCCTTCTGACCCGTGAGGGCTTAAGGCCATTTTTCTGGCTGTCTCCTTAGTACATATATATGCAAAACCTCAGTGTTACAGGCCGGCACGTGAACATTCATATTATGGTATGTATTTAAACATAGTGTACAATACGACGAACGAAGAAACAGCAAAGCAAATTAAATGGCGGCCTCACACTTTATAACATTACACTGGTTGTACCAATCAGAAAGAACCCGCATAGTTTTTCCAAAGAATGGCATGGTGGGAACTTATGTCGCAGTTTGGTACTCCCTCCCCAACCTTTTTCTACTGATCTGGTGTAGGGTGGACGAAAGGAAGCACGCTAACGAAGATAGGTGGTCGATAAAAGATAGATTGGAGTGCAGTATAAAACCAAAGTCGTTGTAGGATAGGTGTTGTAACTGGTACGTTTTGCCGGGGAGGGAGTATAATGAAGTCACTAGGTAACCTAGGTAACAACAGTTGTCTTACTCTAAACAAACAAGATTGTAATCAATTGGGGATTTGCGCAGCACCAATAAGCGACAACTTGGGAGATCTTCCGCTACTTGACTCAAACATGAATAAAGTATAGCTGAAGAAGCTCCCTTAAAACACCGAAACCAAAAACTGGGAACAAGTCAGACTCTTTATCTTTAATTCTCTTCATTTAATTCCGAGCAAAATTTGATACAGCAAGTTTGTTAATCTTTTTCCAGGAAATGTATGGGCCAGGGATTAACCGTTACCAGCTTGTGTCGTTTTGTAACAACGCGAATCTTGTTGTTAAACCAGAGAAGGGAAAGGCTGTGATGTGGTACAACCATTTTATTGACCAGAATGGCTGGATGGGAGCTAGAGATGAGTTTAGTTTGCATGGCGGTTGTGGTGTAAAGAAAGGAGTGAAATGGTTCGCTAACAATTGGATTTACGCACCTTATGACAAGTACAAAGATTTGCCCAACATCTGGACTTTTCAGTCAAGCTAGAACTCTTGTGCACATGTAAAGGCCGATTCACGCGGTGCAACTTTTGGCTACAACTGTTGCATGCAACTTGCTTTCGCCATACATACAACACGAATTGTTTCGTGTAAATCATGCTTACTGAAACTATTGCACGCATTTCAAAGTAGAGGTTGTAAAGTTTTGAAACACGTTTTAAAGTCGTATGCAATTTTAACGTTTTGCAACAAAATTATCTGAGAGGTGAGGCCTGTAGCATATGTTTTTGTTTTAATTTCTGACCAACCTCAAGCGTTGTCGTGTCCATGCGATTCCGGGTCTTCAAGTCTTAGCTATTATAAAATTGGTCCAAAACCCCCTAATATCGATGTGCCCTTCGCTTCAACCATTCCTTTATATACCCACACAGATTTTACACGTTGACAATTGCTATAACAAACAATAACACAGTTTGCAGGGTATCGGTCATTTTCTGAGTGTTACACACGAATTTTTTTGTTGCAAGGCGAAAAGTTGCACGCGTGTAAATTGCGACAAAAATATATTGCGAGCGAGTTTAATGCAACAGTTTTAGACAAAAGTTGAACCGTATAATTAAATTGGCCTTAACAGAGTTTATGAAACCTAGGGTGCGTTCGTTTGGGCCTATTCCGGAATAGGAAAACGTAGAATGAAAACTTTACCCGATTCTTGTGGCTGTTTTTCCTGCGAAGTTACAAATAAAACATTAATCTGCGACAAAACTCTTTCAAATTTTGAATTTGAAATAGATATTTCATCGCCCTGACAATCTGGAAGATTTTTACAAATTCTATTCTTAATCCGGAATAGTTGAAATAGACCCAAACGAACGCACCCCTATTCGAGTTACTTCAGCCAGTTTTGACGAACGATTTTCCAGCAGTGATCGCTGACTGTCTCAGCACTGGAATTAAGCTCATGTAGTTATACATTACAATTAAGTCTCGGTCAAGGGAAGGTGCAGCGACAAAGGTTCGCACAGTAGTTAAAAAGGGGTCCATAAATGGGAGAAAGGGGGGGGGGAGGGGAAATCCTGAGTACGGGGTTCACCATTCCGAAAAAGATGGCGGCAGTACATTTTACCACAATGCTTTGCGGACCTCACATCGCTGAAAGAAACTCAGGAAAGTTAACAGTTGGTAAACTGTTCCTTGAACCAACAACACTGTGTGTGTCAAATTTGAGGTTTACAGGTTCTCTCTTTGCGTTTTTATGATCAATTTTAAACGTTTATGAGCTAGGAATTATGGGTAAATGTACAGATCATTGTGGCAAATGATAGGTCAGTTTGAGATTTGGACAAATTTTCTGAATCAGTTACGATTATCCGAAAAGGATTGGTATGTTTTAGTCTGGATAGGGCGGGGTCGGAGTTTCGGACTAGCCCCACCCGTTAGTGTTCGAGTTCTTGTGTGGGTAAGAAGAAAAAGATCATTCTTTCTCGAACTTTGAGTTCGTCTTTCGTGTCAACGGACAACCAAAGCGGAAAAATGATTGTACTAAGCATTAATGTAGTTTAGTAAACCTCGTTCCTTTTACTTCAACTTCTGCAGCGTTGCTGGATTTGATGCACTGTGGACATACTTACTGAGTTCGTACCGAAACTTCACTCGCCTTAGGCCTGTCATTTATCCATTGAACTCTACATCAATATAAACAGTTCAAACGAAATTTTTTCTGTTACGTTTTATAGTTCATTTATTTGTTTCTGGGTTTGCTCATTTATTTTTTTTATTCAATGACGATAGTGATAACATGATTAGTAATAACAACAATAATTAAACTTTAAAAAATGACAACAGCAGTTTTACACGGCTCAACGCGTGCGTTCTTATCCAACAAGATGCTGATTCTATCAATCAGTCCTGGTTACTATGGAGACACATGGGATGCGCCCGCTACTGGTCAGTGCAAGTTGTTGATGAGTAGATCAACATTATTTTGATAACCGGAAAGAATCCGAACTATTTTCTAAAATAGTCCCTTTCACGGTTTTGAAAGTTAACCAAGCTTATTCATGAAACCGAGGCGAAAGTTGTCCCGGCCTTGTTAGAGAAATGGAAATGATTATCATAAGAAAGAAACTTATTAGCATGTCTATTATTTCGACCTCTCTAACTTTGACAGGACGACCATTTTCTAGGTCTCATGTAGAAGCTTAGTTACACCATCACAACTAACTTTTAGTGTTGCGACCCGTTCACAAAGTACGTGATAACATTCCTTTTTATATTTTTATGAAAACTTTCAGTTAAGGTATTTAATGGACAACAAGGAAATAGCAAACTCAAAGCTTACCGAGCAATTACACAATGGTAAAGTTAAAAGGTAAAGTGGTGAATTTATATAACGCCTTTTCAAATATGAATGCTCAAAGGCGCTTTACAATGGTCAGTTTACCCCTAGCGGACCGGAAGCATATCTAGGCGCCTCAGGTAGCCGCTTCAAAGCGGTCCGTGTATGCTGGTACTCATTTTACCGAACCCGGAAGGAGAGAAAACTGAGTGGCCTTTAGCGGGAAAGAAGGTCGGCCAAAATTCAACCCTCGACCAGGCCTGGAATCGAACCGGGGACCTCAAGATTGGGAGAAAGATATCTTACCTCTCCGCTCTACAGGGCCTTGCTATAAATGAAAAAAAATTGGCAAAAATGACAACCATCTTTCAGTAAATGGCCAAGAAGCGAAAGAAAGGGAAAGTTCGTGTCCTCTCGGACTCTGAGCGTGAAGAACTGGAAGGCGAATCTAGTTCCAAGTCCGATTCCGATGACAATACAGTACCTATGACTCCGTTCGGTACAGTACTCACCGAGAAACAAAAATCTGAGGCTATCAACGACAAAAAAGCCGCAAAGACACTTTGTAGAAGTCTTTTGATCCCTTGTTAACTATAGTGAATTCGAGGACGCCACCAGTGCTGCTGTATAATATTATAGTGCCAAATTATCAAAGAACGCGTTGATCCTGTACTAAACAGTTCGTAAATGTTGAAAAATTATATAACCCGCTTTAGACAAGTTTTTCCGTTATTTAGACTGGATGGCCTGGAAACCATACTTTTAACAACGGCACATACCCATATATAACTAACGCTTGGGAGCACCTCCTCCCGGCATCTTGACACATTAACGATGGGGCAAGAGTTAAACCATGACAAAGTTAAAGCAATAAAAGAAAAATACAAACAACCAGAACTGAACTGCCATAAACTGAAGCCTATAAAGTTCAACTCAGAGATATGGGTTCAGTTAGATGCTACCTGATTCATACTTAGGTAATACTCAATAGATAATGAATGAAGCGACGAAGTAATTCTGCAAGCTTTTCAGCGGGTGTCTGCATGATAATGCTCAAAACACCCCGAGCTGATCCGGGACCATACAGATACCATCACAATATTAGGCCATGTTTATACACAGCTGTCCCAATTGACATGAAAGTACGTTGAAAACCGACCAGCAGTCACATGCCCTATCCCCCACCCCACTCCTTCGCTCCTCAGTTATTTCCTGTGCCATTCACGTTGACAACTGACCAGCAGTATGCGGGCGCATCTCACGTGACTCCTTCGTTCCGGACTGATGACAGGAAAAGAACCCTTACAGGTAAGTCTCGTTTAATTTGACAAATAATAACTATTAATTAATATTTTTTCATTGATTTTTTATCGTGTTCATTTATTCGATTATTCATTTAATCTTTTTACTTCACAAAACGTCATCGTGAATGCGAAGTTGTCTGTCCATGATCAGCGTCAACAATGCCCAGTTATCTTATTTGGTTAATGTTCTCCAATTCAGTTTCCATTCCCAGGACCTCTCTCTTGGCTTCTTAGCTTCAAGGGAGGGGCAATCGTGACGAGGTTATTAGTTTTACTCTATCGCTGTACTGTTCCCCTGTATTTTGGGGGTTTTGCTTCAAACGGTTTCGAAATCTTCTTAACACTGATCCTGCTAACAACGGTTTCAACACAAATAAAAATTGTTCTAACTTTACAACCACTGCTTGAAAACCTACAAAGTGACCATTCATTTTCTCTGTCTTTACAAGTAGATTCTGAAAATGTCCATTGCTTCAACAAATTCTGAAGTTATCATGCTAACAACGGTTTCAACACAAATAAAAATTGTTCTAACTTTACAACCACTGCTTGAAAACCTACACTGCCTACAAAGTAACCATTCATTTTGAAAAAGAAGAAAAATGTCGTTTATTTCATTGAAATAACTCTTTTGGTTGTTGAGGTGTTAAGTTTTTACAGTCAATATTTCTTGAATACCAGTTTAACCATTGATCCTGAAACTTTGCACTTTAACACAAACAAAAACACGTGTCGTAGAGATAACAGTTGTACTTTAATTTTTCCCTTTGAATTCCCGACTTTGACGTCATAACATTGGTAATTTGCATATTTGAAAAACCTTAATACCTCAGCAACCAAGAGAGTTATTTCAATGAAATAAATGGTATTTTCTTCTTTGTCAAAATCCCTTTCTAACAGATCAAGTTCCATGATAGTGATATATACACTTTAAAGAATTAAAGAAACCAAAAGAATGAATTCATGATTTTGTGTTGTAATGTAACAAAATGAGGTTCTAGGCAATTCCTTAGCCTCGGGTGTGTTATTAGTATTTTCTTAAATTTTGGCCGATTTTCGCCCTAACGTTTTTGTAAAAAAAAGATTCTTGTAAAAAGAAAGAGCGAGACTGGACTGGTCAATAGCCATAGATGAAGAAGTTTACTAAGGCTCAGGCTAAACGTTTTTTTAAATTAATACTTAAAAATATTTTCGGGATATTAGCCTCGAATGTTCTTAAATATGTTCAGTCATAATTTGTGTTATTTGCGAGATAAAACTGTACTGACTTTCTTGCCAGTTTTTCTCAAGAAAAATACCCGCTGTAAGAACTGCTATTTGGTAAATGAAAAAACATGTGATGTAAAATATTTTATCTGCGAATTTAGTCAAGAAGCCCGCCAAAAAGCAAATTATTTATAACACTTTATGAATTATTTGCGCCAGTAAATTATCATCATAAACAAATGTTCTTCACCTTTTTTCAACCTCAGCATGTTCTTAACACGTTTTTAAGTTTTTGGCGATTTTCATCCTAATGTTTTTATAAAAAGGTTCTTATAATAAAAAGAAGTGTATTCTTTATAACAAAGTTTTTTTTATCACCCAGTAGGGTTCCAACAAAAATCATCATTGACAACTGAATCATGCATTACTAACTTAACTTCATTCACTTAATAACTTTAACTTCATTAACACTATTAATTTTAAACTCATTAGTATTACTAACAAGATTTATATATCTGATATTTTTAATTTCTTTAATATTGAGAAATAGACAACCATTAAGGTGGAATTCAAGTTTGAATGAGTAAATTAACTCAATTGAATGACATTAGAACTTGCTTGAACCAAAAAAACTCTTCTGCATGGCTGTGTTGAAATGGATGTACCATAGCTCTCTTTACAACGAGGACACTCTCGAAAATAGCAATCAACTAAATGGTTTCCAGCTAGCTTCTTCTTTGAATTGAAACGCCAGTAAATGTCCATTTGGATACACGTAGCCTTCACTTTTGTCTTTCGTAAGAATATTAATTGTAAGAAATACGTATATTGAAGCTGAAAATCGTTGAAAGTTGTTTTAAAACTTAAAAGGATGGTTTAAGAATAAACTTGAGGCAGAAAATGTAAAAAGAATATATACAACTTCGTACGGTGAAAATCTTTAACTGATCTTAACGATGAGCGGTTTGATTCATACATGTTATGTCTTTGTGCAGTACAAAATATGTACAATGAAAAGCAAATGAACTAAAACCGCGTAAAGCTATAATTAAGGCGGGACTTAACCTAAAGCACGCTTTGTGGCCACTTTTCCTCATGTTTCTTCCGATATCTCCGTCTATGGTTTGAATCTACAAAATCCCTATGCTTAGAACACAGATGAGATGAAGAAGAGTCAGCTTGAATATTTTATTAATTTTTCGATGAATTTTGAGTTTTATTTTTTTTTCTTAAAGATTGGTAATTTTAAAGAAATTTTTTAAATTTGTAATTTTTTGGGAAGTTTAAAAATTAATTTTGAAGTTAATATTTGATGTAGATTTTTTCAACTTCCTCACTATCCAACAAAAGCTTAGGTTAAGTCCCGCCTGCAATGAAACAAAGTAACATATTCAGTTGAATCCTGTATTAGCTTTTCTTTTGAGGCGATTTCTTGTCGTATTTTGAATTTTCGATTTTTGTTTATTATTAAGAGTATTAAAAGTTATTTTTAGCCTAAAACTGGGGCCGAAAAATCACTATTCCTGTAAAAAAAATAAAAAATGTAATCCACAGCCATGAAAGGAGAGGTATCTGACAAAAATCAAATGAATGCTTAACAAATTTTTACTTTTTTATACTTCTTGATACATGCATATAGAAACGCCGATGGATTTCCATTTGGATAATCCACAGCTATGAACGGACAGTCACCGAACTTCAAATGAATGCTTTATAGATTCATTTTTTTTCCATCTCTTTATTTGCCTTTTTTTTACAGAAAAAAAAACATTTACATATTATTACATAAAAGTTGAAAAGGAAATGGAGGACAACTGTAGGAAGCCAAAGAGCTTGTTATGATAATCAGTCTTCCTCTTTTATATATACTTATTTGATAATGTGAAAAAATATAGATATGACAAAATGTTATTAAAGTACCTATGACATGAAGTATTCTGTTATTTCAAAGGATAGACTTTTCTTAATGTGGAACAGCGGTGAAAAAATTTTGTCAAAATCTGTTTGATTTTTTGGAATCCGCTGAAAATCCTTAACATTAATCTTTGGACGAAAATTAGTAACAATTCTGAAGAATACCTCGAGATACAGCAACAGCCCAGATTTGGCTTAAATTCAACCAAATATTGGCAGCTGATTCAAAACATTTGCCGGTCAAACAACCGACATCATTAGTTGTAAGATGAAATGTTTGATATCTCGAGAACCATAAAGGTGATGTTACACGAGGCAATTTCTTGTGCAGCTTGTATCGCAATGGCGTTGCGGCACAAGTTGCACGAGCCATTGCAGCGTGTAACACCCCCTGCAATGGCTAAAATTGTTGCGAGACAAGTTGCAGCAAAAGTAGAATCTGGTTCTACTTTTCGCAACGATTGCAACTACTTTCTTCAAGTTGCAGGAGCTATTGCGCCGTGTAACACCCCTTCTGCAACTTGTCTCGCAACGCCATTGCGAGACAGGTTGCACAAGAAATTGCCTCGTGTAACATCACCTTAAAAGATTTTTGCAAAACTTTTTCACCCCTATTCCTCATTTAGCAAGGTCAATTCACTGACGCAATAAAATATTTTAAGTCCATAAACTTTAATATAAAGGTTTAATCAATATTTTGAAATTAGATGTGACTTGAGTTTTTTGGTAAATGAAGACTAAGTAACATTCTCTTTAATATCACTGCTAAATGAGTTCAATATCACTGGACCTTGAACTGAAAATGATTAGTTCTTGGACGGGGCAAGTCATCACTTAACGTGATGTTATATGGTCTTATCCGCCTGCATCTTGCCAAGACAACTAAATTTCAAGCATCTTTTAAGTATAATGTCGCCACTGATTCCTGGAACACTCTTCCTCATAACTTACCTTATGCGGATCAGTCTCTCACTAGTCTTAAACTAATGGTCAAGCAACGTAAGTAAAAATCATCTCGGTTAATTTTCACTTTCATGAACCATTGAATAATTTCTTTTGTTTCGTTTTTCAGTTTTCATAATTTATTATTCATTCATATTATTTTGTACAGATCTTCATTTAAACCAGCTATGCTTAACGGGAATTTCTTCTATATAAAAATAAAATCTATGAATCTGGCTAGCTTAAACATTTTTTCCACGAGAGGAAATTTTTAAAACTCCCTAAGGAGTAACAAAATACCAACAGCAAATTCGTGATTTGTCAATGACAATGTCCAATACGGCGGAAATGGTGTGATTCTTTTAATGAACTTTCAACCTTAAAATTTATTACAAAAAAGGCCATAAAATCTGCCATTTAAAGCTTTCATTGTATCAATTGTTATTTAAGATATAACTTCAGCGCGAACGTCCCTCTTTTTAAAAGTCAACCATTTACGATTAGCTAATTTTGGAAAAACCTCTTCAAATCGAAACCCTTTTAGAAAAGCTTTTGTTTCAAACCGCTAATCAAGTAAAGGTAGGCTTTTAATGACAGTTAATGAAATTCAACTATATATAAAACATTTTCCGCTACTGCGTATTTAATTTGGCCTACCCAAGCAAGCTGTGCAGTTAGAAACTTGGTCATAAATATGGTTTTCCAGTTAAACACAAAAGGAATGGCGCTATTCTCGTTTGTTTCTCACAATGCTGTCATTCTCTTCATTTACGGTAAGTTTGAAATGATCATCAGTCGACATTTTTAATTTTTCGGCATCGACGTTCGTATTCAGTGAGGCAATGAAAACAAGTATTTCTAGCCCAACAGAGACTAATGTGCTAGTAACGTGATCTTATATTTAATGTTTTTTGTCTCCAATAAGCTTTAACTGAATCGAATGTAGTTTTTGTTAGAATTACAAAAAATTCACCGTCTTTTTGCTTTTCGACATGTTCTGTTCCCTTTTCAGACAAATAAAACTGTTAATTTGCTTTTGAATCTTAAAACAGCTTCTATAGCCGCAAACACAATACCAACACAGTTCAACTCGAAATCTTAACAGAAACTCACGAAAACTTATGTAACGACAGGATTTAGCACTGTTTGGTCAAAAAAGGCGATGTACTTTGCAGAATTTTTGTTGATTTTTCATCTCTTAAGTGATAAACCATGGCTTTTAATCATATTTATTGAAGACAAAACAAGAGCATTGAAATTCTAACAGGTAATTGATATCGTCTATAGGCGGTCAGAAATCATGTTTGCATAAAATTACTTTTCTATTAGTCAGTTAGGAACTCTTTTTTGTTTTCTTGCTTTGTAAACTATACGTTAAACGCAAACTCATTTTCGAATACTTTGTTTGATGTTAGTTCGATCTGGCACAGGAAAAATTTCTCAACATAACGGTTAATGACTTAGTAATTCAAAAAGGAATTGTCGTCATTGACATTGGCATGTTTACACGAAAACGATTCCGGATGAAAATAATCATGGATCAATGGATATGGCGTACTTGAAAAATATCCGCTTACGGCCCGGCGCGGGTGTTCACATTGAAAGGGCGCTTGTAAAAAGAGACTCACTAAATTGCGATCGCGTGATCAGAAAGCTGATTTGTTTAGAAATATATGTAGGCTCAAAAGTAGCATTTGTGTGGACGGGATCTTAACCATAGTTCTATTTTCAAATCATAAAATACATAAAAAAAGGTTTAAAATGTTCAAAGTTTGAAACCAAACGTTTCGACTAATCGGAAAAGTTTAGTTTTAAACTTTAAACATCTGAAGCCTATCATTCTGTATTTTATCGTTTCATAGAGAACTTATGACAAATAATACGTTCGCAAATCGAACATTAGCTGTCGTTAGCTTTTAACAACTTTAAAATACTGCCTAATTAACAGAGGGACTCCCAATCAACCCGTCAGAGGTCGCACATGCACGAACAAAAAAAAAACATGATATACCAGCTGCAAACGCGTGATAGAACAACACTTTTATTAAACAGGCTTGATAAATAGATCAAAGCATTTTTTATCTTGTTTATTTCGAACCAGAATCACCAAGAATGTTCTGAGGTTCCTATAAAAACATCTATAATTGTGCACTATTACAGTTCAGTTGCGTTTACTGATGAATGTTTTTTTATACTACCGAAAAAGTTCAGATAATTAACAATTAGAATATGAGCTCGCAATTTCTATCGGCTGATAGAATGACGAGGGCGAAGCTCGAGTCGTTCTAGAAATTAAGAGCGAGTTTTCTAATTGTTTTAGTATAAATCCCTTTGAGAATAAACAACAGAACTACAAAAATTTGTAATAAAAAAGTCTTCAAACAGTTGATGTTGATACAAACAACTTTCGCGTGTAGATGTGCTCGCGCTTTCGCATGTGCAGATCTGCTCGACAGTCTTTCGAGTGAAATGTGTCAAATTGATGCTTCGAGACAAACATATTGTTTTTATTTCATCGAAGTAACTCTTGGTTGCTGAGATATCAAGGTTTTTCAAATATGCAAATTATCAAAGTTGTTACGTAATAGGGGAAC
>JAOBRD020035281.1:0-10617 GCA_027575215.2 Hydrozoanthus sils
AATGGTGTTGACCTACACCTTGGGCATGCCACAAGAAGATGCAAGCACGATTGGGGTTAATTGCATTGTTTTTGCACTTAAGTCTTCAATTTTTAACAACTGAAAAAAATGAAACAATGATACCAAGAGGACGAGTATGCCCTGTAAATAGGATTTCAATAGGGTATAAGCTGTTCAACAGACGTCTCTGCGAGTCAGGGGAGATGCATGGAAATACTTACCTTATAAATTTCGTATGTTCACTATTCATTACACTGCAAGAGAAAGTAAAAAACAGTATTTATACAAACCCCAACCTATAAGTGATCATTGTTGTAATTCCAAAGGTAATCCATGGTTATTCAAAAGATGGCGACTTGCACAAATGTCTAAAATTGCTCACAAAAACACAAAGTGAGAATCTGTAAACCTCAAATTTCACACACATGATGTTAATAGAACAAGGAAGAGTTTTACCAACTGTTACCTTCCCTGAGTTTCTTTTAGCAGTGTAAGGTTCGCAATGCATTGTGGTAAAAAGTACAGCCGCCATCTTTCTTCGAGATGTTGATTATATTAGGAATGTAAAATTCACTTCCCATGCATACCACACAAATTACTTGTTCTACATGTCGATGAGTGTATAACACGCTTTATATATATATCAAGAATGATTAAAACAAACTGAATCAAGATTTGTTTCGTAGGGTTATTACTAAAACCGAAAATCGTCAAAATCCTAGCAGTACAACCCTTTGTATCCACCAAATTCTAAACAGCGAGAGTTTCAGCATATAACTTTCTGGTTACTACTTCAGAGTTAATTACAGTGTTCATGCTGAGAGTGAAAAATCCAATTCTATGACTTTTCCATGATCTTAAGTCAGAAACATCGAGAAACAAAAGGAACAGAATCTGACAAAACAGGCTACTCTCACTTTAATTCAACTTTAAACGCCAAACGTGCAACGTGCGTGTGATATCGGGGTTTTTAGGCAAATTGGCGGTCAGTAATATTAAGATTTTTTCACTAAAAACCGTAACTCAAGGAAAAAATGAAATTTCATGACTTTTCCATAACCTTGGTCATTTTCCCGAAATTCCATGGCTTTTCCAGGCCTAAAAAAATGAACTTTCAAATTCCATAACTTTCTTGGCCTTCGCCACTTCCGCAAATTCAACGGCTTTTCCTGGCCTAGAAAACGAATTTTTAAAACCATTACTTTTCCAGGACTGCAGAATGATTTTTTAAATCCCATGACTTTTTCGAGCCTGGAAAATGAATTTTCATATTCCATAACTTTTCCATGACCTTAGTAGACCCTTTTCCAGTTCCAGGTGCCGCTGATAAAAATAGACTGTCGGTGCCCGTACTCACGGTAAGCCTCGAACTGAAGTAAAATATTCACAAATTCCAGGGGAAAAAGGTTTTTTTCACAACTCAGTGTATTGTTTTATTTTAAAATTCCGTTCCTCCATGCTGGAATTTGTGAATAATTTACTTCAGTTCGAGGCTTACCCTGAGTACGTGCGCCGACAGTCTATTTTTATCAGCAGTACCTGGACCTGGAAAAGGGTCTATTATTTTACCGATATTCCACGGTTTTTCTAGGCCTAGAAAATGAATTTTCAACTTCCATGACTTCCATGTCCTTCGTCGCTTCCGTAAGTTTAACGGATTTTCCAGGCCTAGAAATGAATTTTCAAATTCACTTTTTTTCCAGGCCTGGAAAACGAATTTTCAAATTCCATAACTTTTCCACGCCTGGAAAATGAATTTTCAAATTCATAACCTTTCCACGACTTTGGTCATTTTCCCAAATATCTACGGCTTTTCCTGGCACTGAAAATGAATTTTTAAATTGCATGACTTTTCCAGGCCTGGAAAATGAAATTTGAAATTCCATGACCTTGTTCATTTTCACAAAATTCCATGACTTTTCCTGGCCTGGAAAGTGAATTTTCAAATTCCATGATTTTTCAACGACTTTGGTTACTTTCCCAAATATCCACGACCTTTCCAAGCCAAAAAAATGAATTTTCAAATTCCATGATTTTTCCACGACCTTGGTCATTTTCCTAAATATCTACGGCCTTTCCAGGCATTGAAAATGAATTTTTAAATTGCATGACTTTTCCAGGCCTGGAAAATGAAATTTGAAATTCCATGACCTTGGTCATTTTCACAAAACTCCATGACTTTTCCTGGACTGGAAAGTGAATTTTCAAATTCCATGATTTTTCCACGACTTGGGTCATTTTCCTAAATCAGGTTATGTTAACACGGAAACATTTTTATATTTCTTCAGTGTTAACCAATACAATGACAGTTTAACATTTATAAGCCTCGTGTTTCTTTTTAGATTTTACATTTGCAAGTTTTAGTTTAAAATAAAAATTTTGATTCTCTCTAGATAATTTACCTGTCAATATTTACACTAGCTATCCCCTCAACTTTAGGCAATTTCTTCCAATTTCTGCAAATTGGGAAAAAATAAATAGTTAGGTATTTATCATAAGATGGTTGCAACTGAAATATACGTGCTGCAGTCAGATCATTGGCAACAAGGCAACCCTCGTCCAAGTTATCATACAACAACAAATTCAAACCAATACACCATTTTGCTAATGCAGATTTTTACTCGTTCCAGTCCTTTGATGGGGCAAACTAGCGTTGCTCGGCCACATTTTGTCTCATTAATTCAATAACTTTGGGACTTTTTGCCCCCACAAAGGGCTGGAAATAGTAAAAATCTACATTATCAAAGTGGCCAATTTATGTAATCTTTAATGGGAGTTACATTCCAAGTATTTGCACAAAGAAGAATCAACCGTTTAATTTCAGCTCCTACCTAGTGCAGTTAATTGTAATTATCACTGAGTATTCATATAAGAAATAATATACATAAGTTCCTCCAAAACTGCTAGAGTTGAAGAACTTGAATTACCAACGTTTTTGATAGCTGGTATATTTTTTTTTTTAATAATAAGCCCATAGTTTAATTTTGCAATGAACTTTGGTAAATAAAACTAGCACAGCAGTAACTAAATTTTCTAAAGATTTCAAAGACCTACGCAATATCCAGAAAGAGTAAAACGAATGCAGTATCACAACACTGTCTGTTCCAACTACACTAACAGTACGTTGCATATACAAAATCAGTCAATACTTTATTCAACATGTTCAAGTACACTTATTTGAACCAATGAGATTTGCAGCTACTCATTCTAAGGCACTGCCACAAAGGTGTACGTGTACAATGCGACAAAGTTTCAAAGGAGCATCACCGACAAACTCGCACGTGCGTATAAGCCTAGATGATTGGCAGGTTGTGACACTTTCTGTGAGTTTCTTCATTTATAATAAGTTGCTTTTGATTTTACGCAGATTAGCAACAAGCCCTCCCGTAACTAGAACAGTTCCTATGTCCATATATTAAACGTTACCTTAAAGTTTCTCCCACTGCTTTCATAATAAATATATTTACACATCCCTATAAAAAAAGTTTTAATAAAAAAAATTGAGCTTTCAAACGTGTTGAAATTTGATAGAATTAAACTAAGATGAACAAAATAGAATACAAACGAGCTGTTCATGCTTGAGGTACCTCATAGAAAGAAGAAAAGTGGGGGCGGGGATTCAAGGGGTGAAGAAAACGACAAGGTTCATGGTACAAAGTTCAGGAGTATAAGATAAAGGAGATAAGGTAAATAAGATACCGTTTTTCTCGGTCTAAAAGTCAATTTTCTAAAACTCTGAATTAGGGTTCAAAAACTGGCCTCATCTTATGCTAAGGTCACGAAAGCTATCTGCAAAAATTCGATTCCGAGAATAAAGCGGAAGGTGGAGAAGAATTCGAATGTTTCTAGTCGTAACATTTGTGCTAGAGACGATCAAATCGTACTTTTCACGCTTTAAATATACAAAACTTCGGCGTTCATATTTCTACTGACTTTTGCACAACTTGCAGTATTGTCATTTTTATGAGAAAAATTTCATGAGTGAATGAAAAGACAATTGTAAATTTGAGCTACATTTGTGAGTAAGATACTTTGAAACGAGGGTTCGACTTTATAGTCAGGTTACAGTAAGGTAAGGTAAATCCGGCAAGGTAAAAATAGAGTCAACTTATACTCAGACTCGACTTATACTCCAAGAAATACGGTAAAGATAAAATAAATCACAAGGCCCAGGACACAGAACTAAAAATACATCTTTGAAGAAAAACAACGAAAATACTATCGACAAAGAATTTGAACAAGAAAATGGGACGCGTGTGAACAATAACCTCTTAAAGAAAGCAACTTAGGCAAAATTCAAAAACAGGTCTACGTTAGCTATAAAAAAAAATTACAATACACAAAACAGAGGATCCAGAACTGTCTTCGTATGAAAATAAAAAAAGGACCAAAACCAGTATGAAACGTCCATGCTGGCATTTATATTTATTGGGATTCAAACGGATGACCTTAGTAATGTTTTGCCTTTACTTTTTCTGACAAGAGATTACATAAAGCACAACAGATATATGACGTTCTTAACATAGAATCGACTAATGGAAGACAAAACAGTAACTCACTTGACTATCGCCATAAATAATTGTACATTCGTCAGTCCCAGTAGAACTGAAAATGAAAAAGGGCGTTCATTAATAAAACCAAATTTCTTTTCTGCTTCTTGATAAAAATATCAAAGGTATTTCAATGTAACTTTTAAGCCTTTACAACCCATTTAAACATATATAAGCTTGTCTATGGGTAAATAAAGGTTGTTATAGTCATACAAGAAACTGAGTGCAATGCAGACGAGTGTTACTCCAAGTGTGATAACCGTTTTGAAGCATACAACTTTTTTGTTAACTTCAAACATCTTTGAATAAAAACACTTTCCACCGAAAAGGATTAGAAAGCGCAACTTTCTGGAGCCCGATCTGATGCTATTTTATAACCACAGAGCATGAAGTCTCGTGGAGAGCAGATCGTGCATTGTTATAGATTATTTTGTAGCTGAGTGCGTTCATTAACATCATCATGCATAAAGTAACACTCGTTATAAAAAGGTTGTTACTTTTATAGCGGTGTTTCTACATAACAATTATTAAAATGGAAGGATGCATGGACTGCAGAACAGCAACGAAACACAAGCTAAGATGACATGAGCATGCTAGGCATTAGTACATAACCGTGAAACTTACCAGTAGTCTACTCTGAGTGGCGTTGTCTCTAGCCCACTAATTTGACAGTACGGCTCAAATGTAGACTGTTCAAAAAACTGAATTTCCCTATCCCTGTTGATAGGAAACATCAGAGGTTTGAGATTTAATTTCCAAGTCTTAAACAGTTATTACAACTTTTATAGATCTTCTTATCTCTACAATTAATCTATATTAATAACAAGTAAAACTAATCAGGTGTTTATAGAGTTACCGCTGCTCTCATTGGAAGGTGACGTATTATGCCGGCTAGAATCACCTCGCGCGAGGTGATTATAGCCAGTGCGGCACAAATTTTCAATTTTGTGAATATTGAGGTGGAAGTGTTGAAGTAAAACGCTATTCCTAAAGCACAGGTTATAGAAAGCTTTTAAAAGGTAATATAATATCTCTATGACAATAGGCCTTATGCATTCATGACACAGGCAGATATTTGCTCCCCCACATCTGGGACAACCTGCTGCGGTCACGTGTTTGTAAAGCCCGTGACCGCTAACATCTAAAGAACTCTCACTTAGCGTAAACAAGGCTCCGCGAAGGAGTCAAAAGCTTGATATTGCTTTCAAACTTTAACATCTTAAAGAAGCAACGCAAACCATGTACACAATCCAATCTATCAAAAAAGGAACGATTAGCCCTACAAGATCTTTGCAAAGAAAAAACCATCAATATATTTTCAGCAGGCAAGGGCCGCTGCACAGTTGTGTTGAATACAGATGCTTATAAGAACAAGTTATGATAAATACCTAACTATTTTTTTTTACCAATTTGCAGAAATTGGAAGAAATTGCCTAAAGTTGAGGGGATAGCAATGCTCAGCGACGACCAAACGTACATGAAAGTCAAGAATGATCCAACACCAACAAACAAGAAAGAGCTGGTCTCCGCCCTTCAGGAAATAAAAGATAAAGGCTCTATTGAAACTCAGCTGTATCGGAAATTATATCCCACAACTGACGCTCCTCCGAGATTTTATGGATTACCGAAGATCCACAAAGAAGGTGTTCCATTATGCCCGATTGTGAACACTGTCAACACCATCACGTATTAGTGTGCCAAACACCTGGCAGACCTCATCATTCCCTTGGTAGGTCAGACCAACAGTTACGTGACCAACAAATTCACGGCGCACCGATTGGATCACCAGTTTCACCACTGGTTTGCAATCTATACATGGAAGCCTTTGAGAAATTGACTATTTCTACCGTCCCCACCCCACTAGGGTGGTGGCTCATATACGTGGATAACAGTAATTGCAAGGTATCCTCAAGTAATGCGGACAAACTCACACAACACCTTAACAGCATCGATCCAAACATATAGCTCACGACTGAAACGGAGTCAGAGGGATAGTTAGCCTGCACTGTATGACAGGAAGATGGTTCTCTGAGAGTCAAGTCGGAGGAGCTCCTCGAACTTTGAAGTACCATGGGGTGGATAAATTTTTTAAGCATTATAACACCTTCAGGCAACTACTGTCTTTTCCAAAATTTCCCTGGAAACCGGGGGACACTTGATGGCCCCTCTATCGCATTTCATGTCAGGGGCTGTCAGGGGTAAACTGCGACAGTTCATATGTCGGAGAAACAGAATGAACATTGAAATCCAGGTTCGCTGAACACCTACGACCCAGCAGCGCTTCTTCAGAATGTTTCACAACATATTCACAGGGACTGTCCGGGACACCAAGTCCAAGTCGAAGTTTTGGACCATGAAGATTAATGGTTGGAATGGGGAATCAAAGAGGCAGTCCACATCCATGTTCACAGACCTGATTTGAACAAGGACACAGGCAGATACTTGCTCCCCCACATCTGGGACAATCTGCTGCGGTCACGAGTTTGTAAACCCGTGACCGCTAACATCTCAAGAATTCTCACTTAGCATGAACAAGGCTCCGAGAAGAAGTCAAAAGCTTGCTGTTGCTTTCAAACTTTATTGTACTCTGTATTTTAAAGTTAAATCTTTTTGAAATATGACTGAACCAGTACGGCAAAACATTCACAAAAGAACTTACAGATATCCTGAGGTAACAAACCCAGAGAAACGCTTAGTATAAGGCACAGTCCTGTATGTCTTTGTGTCTTTCATGTCTTTCCAAAAAGAAACACGATAACACTACTGGTGAAAATGTTTCAGATGCTGATACATGCGACTGAGCAAATGAAAACAACAAACAATTTTTTTATTGCACAAATCCAGATCTTTGGCAACTTAAAGGCTAATTTTTCTCTCCGAAAATCACCTGAGTAATTCTATTAAAACAATTATTCGCCTCAGGATCAATGAATATCTTGATCACTTCGCCTATATATTTCCAGGGCCACGTTTGAATCTCCAGGAATTTCCAGTCCCAGGTTTAAGGGAACAATGTCTGGCTGTCTGATCCAGAGAGGTAGAGGTAGAGGTAGGCAAGGTTGTAGGCTTTCAAATCGGTCTTGGCTCACTGGTTCTCTATTTCCATCAATGGTCACATTACTAATGACAGATTTGATGCTTGCTCAGCATGAACCACATGCCCAAATCATTGGATATGCTGAGTGTGCAGCACCGTTGTCAACTCCTCCAATCCAAGTCTGGAAAGCAGCTATCGGCGAAGATCAACATCTCCACTTTCGGCTTGACACCACAAATACATCTTACCATTAACCAAAACAACAGAAACAACTTTTGACCTTCACCTGAATCCCAGGATATGTACATTTGCATGTAAACAATGAAATTATTTTATAGTACTCTGTAACAAATAATGCAACTAAAGTAAAGATACAAAATTGTTACCCTGTTGATATTATAAATTTGTTGAATTGTGGCATCAACACAAAATCTGTAATCCATTTTGCCTTCTTGGAAGAGGTTTCGATCTTGATGTAAAAAGAGGAAAAAGGAACATATTAATTAGTGTTCATAATGAGTGAATGTGAACATAGTATACACTTAGAATGGAATAGTCAAAATGTAAAACACTCTTTCTCGTGCAGCTCCCCTCCTTGGGGATTGCATTAGAATGAGAAAGTGGCTGACACTTCATTCTAAGAATAGACTAAGTTACGAGTGATTTCCAGCAAGGGAACCACGACCTCTTGAGTATCCTGGTTTTCAGCTAAATTTCCCACTTTCCTGGTGCGCTTTAAACACGCTGATTATGCATCTTTGCAAATAGATCATAAAAAGGGCATTCCCCTATTCTAATGTTACATTTCAAGTTTCACATGGAAAAAATTTCGTCTTTTTGCATGACTTGTAGTCTGATAATTCGTGTCTTGTTGCTGAACTGTCGCTGGAGATCACGGTATCATGTTTTCAGGGTCTATAAGGGGAACTTTAAGGTCTACGCAGGAAATCATAATAATTAATGATTGCATGAATGATTTAATCTCCAGGTTTTCCCTGAACCCGCCAGGTTTTAAATCTAAAAGGGTTGAGAGGTCTGGAAATATCTTAATTAAAACCTCATTTGGAACTTTATACTAAGACTTTTTTTGTGTACTTACATGCTTCATTCTCTTGAATTCCATGTTTGATGACCAGAAAGATACCAGACCATCCTAAAAAAGCAAAACGACAATGTGTCACTTGACAGTCATAATAAAATAACAAAAAGCAATATAAGTTCCCATATTCCTAACAAAAGAGTAAATTTTAATTTTTACAAATTATGCAACCTTTTTCGGTGACTTTCACATTGCATAATTCCTATCAAATTCCACATAATGTTCTTATATAAACTTACTTCAAACATACAAAAAAGCCTATGTACAGTGACTGAGTCGCTATCTAATTTCCTAGACGAAACTTTCCACATAGCCAATGAAATTCTGAATGTCATTATCAGACTAAAATCTAGTACATATATTCTTAAAACAGTTTTGTCATACAGTTCAGGAACCATAACCTCCTACTGAAATTCCTTAGCTTGTGGCCTAAAGGCATGTTCACACTAGAGATGCAATTTATGCAAGCGTACTTCCATTCACATTTGGAAATTTGTGAAGCAAGAGCAAACGCAAGTGCAATGGTACGCAAGAAAAAGGAAATTTTCTTGTATATGCATTTCACCTCAAGCGTGTTCAGCCCTTAAAATTCAAACGTTTTTGTTGTCAATTAAGTAAATATTTCTTAGACACATACCGGCACATGCCTTATAAGTTTCGATGAGACCAATGTACAGCAAAATTATTACATAACTATTGTCATACACACATGCTTTCTAATAGCCATATACTTTCTAGTACTTGCTAATAATTAACACTAATGGTGCATACGTTTGCAGGAGAAAATTAAACATCGCATTACAACTGCTGGAAGTTACAATACTTGTTTACTTCAGTTACTTAAATACTGCAGGAAAGTAATATATATGTCTAGATCTGCAAATACTGAACATTACTAAACTTTAATATTTACCCTGTTCATCTTTTGACCATTAAGAAAACCAAACTTTTGGATTCACTCTTTAGTGCAGACTCACCTGACTGACACAGAGAAAGTTGTTGTCAGCCATATGGCATAATCTTATCACAGTTTCTCTCTGAGATGAGTTTTCTGTAACTGCTGGTAGTGCAAATGAGATCTGCAGATAACGATTAACTCACATTAAAATAATTCTGACCTGCATTACAAACAACATCAGGCAGGCAGAGTTAGAGACATGTACAGACGGACTAACAGACAAATAGCTAGGTAGATAGATGGATGAAGGGAGGGGTGACAGGATGGATGGGTGGATTGGTGGATGTCGTGGATGGTTGCCATGGATTGAAGGATGTTATAGATGGGTGGATGGATGGATGCCATAGATGGCTGAAGAGTTGGAGTGATATCACTGACACCATAGATAGGTAGATAGATGTCATGTATCGGTGGATTGATGGATGTCATGGATGGGTGGATGTCATGGGAGGGGGAATGGATGTCCGAGTCATGGATGTCATGGACATCATCAATGGGTGTGGATGGGATGGATTGGTGGATGAATGTCATTGATGGGTGGATGGATACCATAGATGGGTGGAGGGGTGAATTGATTGGTGGGTACTACTACTAATAATAATGACTTTAATAGAGTTCTCCCACACTGGTTTTTCAGAAACTATTTACATTACTATTTAAAACCAATAGATCTATAATGAACTACTTTATAATAAAATGTTTTTTTTAAAAAAAACTTTAAAATGTACTCTAAAATGTAAACTGATTAATCTAAGATGCCTGTAATAAATATTTTTTTGGTTTTGATTTAAAGGATTTTAAGGATGTTGCATTTTTTATGTTAGAGTTAAGATTGTTCCAATAACTTACAGCTCTATAACTAAATGAGTGCTGTCCTGCCGCAGACTTGTACGATAGAATCTGTAAACTGTCTCTTTGACGGGTTTGCCGTTCGTGGATGTCCGATCTCTTACAAAACTTTTCGCTTAGGTAT
>JAOBRD020035383.1:0-10616 GCA_027575215.2 Hydrozoanthus sils
TCCAATTCCCGGGGGAGGGGGGGGGAGGTGTATTCTCTATATTTGGTTGGTAGGTATGACTGTCTTACTGGTATTTTTTAGGGAACAAAAACGCCAAGCTATTGGCCTCTGCTTGCAGTCCCGTGTTTAAGCAAACGTGCGTATTGTTCAAAGCTAAGACAAAAGAGCTTTGGCGAACGTCCTATTACTTGCGTGCTTTTATTTACTGCATATCACATTCGGCGCAACACGAAGAGACTTAGCACCGACCCGCTAGCTACCCTGGGAAAATTTTAGCTTTCAATTGGTATTTTTTAGGGTGATTTTAAAACCGAGAGGTATTTTATAGGGTGGAATAGGGGGACTATTCCGATGGTCCTTTTTAACCCCGAAGTATCCCCCCCGGACAAAATTATTACCAGGCAAAACTGCTAAAGTACAAGCCTCTGTAGCCTACTCGTTGACAGAATGTTTTGTTTTGATTTATCTTTTTTCCTTTTTTCACATTTTCTGTTAATCGACTTGTGTAATTTTTTAATCTATTGAATTTTTCTTTTTTATTAGTTATTGACATTCAACTGGGGCTCTACCCTGTGTCTGTTTCCCTGCCGCTACGTACGGCAAATTGATCAAACCGATATAAATCTGAACTGAGTTGCAACAACCCACAGGTGGCCCAGGCACAAAATCAGTGTGGACTTACGAATACTGTCTGATGTTGCTTTCAGTACAGGCGCGTAGCCCGCGGGAAAGTGCATGCACAGTAAATTTGAGCAAGACAAGACGAGATCTTTTATTAGGTCCTTGTACTACTAAGGTACATAGGTTACATCCTAGTAACTTTCGATTTCTATAATCAGTTGTTTGTTCCTCGGACAGAAATAAATTGTGATCGTTTGTCAAAACAATCTGTTACGAATTTTGCTATTTCTCAGGCATGCTTTTCCTCGCTGGGTTAATTAGTTCGAGGAAAATCATGTCTTGGGATAACATATTTGCGTCAAAATTAACTTTCGACTTCATTTTCGCGAATAGAGTCTCTTGTATTTTTTGGTATGTAGGGCATCGTAATAAGCGGACCTTGTGTCAGCAGTCCTTAAAATATTATATACATTCGGTGTGCACTGTTCACGTGAAAATAGACAAAATGGTTGTTCATGTTTCAGTTATGTGTTTATTTCCTTAATAGTAAGCTGTACTGGAACCGCGGGAACATACTTTGGGGCACTATAAGCGCGCATTCATAGCTTGACTTAACGAGTGCCGACGGCGCGAACTCTCTAGAGGGGGTCCGGGGGCATGCTCCTCCGGAGAATTTTTAAATTTCGAACTTCTTAAATTGCCGGAGATGCGTTTATTTTTACCAGTCTAGAAAAATCTTAACAACTTTTTCATCGTTAGTTTCTGTGAGTTCTCTTTGGCAAAACTATTGATTAGGTGAAAGCCTACCCAGGTCTATGGCGCCGCGGTTCCTGACACCATACGCGTTTCAAAAAGCCTGGTTCGTTTTAGGCACACAATTTACAAAACGGCTTTATAAGTAGACCAAGTTTGTCATTCGCGATTAAAAAAACGTCATGATTGTAAACCATTTTTGTTTCTTAGATAAAAAAATGTAATTTAAAAAAAAGTTTTAACCGCCGTTTTTTAAATCAGTGATTGCAAAAAACTATATTTATTTATTTTGCTGATATATAACCCATTATAAAGGTTCGTTGTTTCACCAAAGGGGATGGGGTGAGGAAGCGGCACGACCGGCTCCTCCCCTAAGTCCGCGCCTGTAATTAGTAGGAGCAATAACAAAGTTTTCACTAGCTATCATTAGCTGTCATTCGGTGAGTCAGGTGTCTTTAGAGAGCATGCCGAACTCCTCGGATGCTTGCTTGTTGCTTGGTCTAGGTCACATATCAAATATACATGGAGATGAGCCAAGGAAGAAAGCCTCTCTTTACCACTGGCGGCTCTAGCGTACGTGTGGAGGTGCCTCTACTACTACTATGCCTCTAAATTCCCTGCATGAGAACTGAAAGGCCGCTACAAAACTCCACTAAGGAGCTTCAGTACACTCTTTCTTTTTTTCTTCCGACTTTTTCTTTTTTTCTTTGTTTTTTGCCGCATTAGTCTTTTCTGAGCGGAACTTTTCGGACATTGGGGGGGTGCACGTACACCCTGTACACATCCCTCCCCCCTGCCTACGCGCCTGCGTTGCAGTAAGTCTGTTGATCCTTTCTAGCTGGCTTTTTAGATTTCTAAACGATTTTGAAACCACAGCTAGAAAGGTTCAACAAACTTCCAAAAACAACATTTAGACAAAGGTTAGTAAAATTTTATTGAAAATCAAATTTTCAATTTTTTTTTCGCTCGTGAACTGTAGCTGTGCGCTGTGAATATTTTCGTGTCTGGGTCGCCTTTGATTCTGGTTTCTTTTGGGAAACACTAAATTCACAGTAGGTTATATACAAGATGGCGGACATATTCGACCCAGTCTCCTAAGCTGGAGAGACCGCGCGGGTTGTTTCGATTGCTGGAGGCAGTACAGAGCAACATAACAGTATAGAGTAGAAAATCTTAGCACAGTCAAAGTTCAATTTTCTGCTAACATGCAAAATAACTTAAGTCTCTTAGTTTAATTGTTAGGAATTACTGCTGCGGCCGCAGTTATTGGTTTCTTTTTTATGTCGGCTTGGTAGCCACGCGTTTTTTAGTTTGGGCTTGGTAGCCACTCGATTGTCCAGCTCATCAGCATTCTCCCAGCAAGAGTAAAAGTTCTGTGGTCGTGTACGTAGGCACTTCCAATGTTTTTCTTTAAGTCCTGAGCTGTTATTGTGGATCAAGTAGTGTAGCTGACGTCGAGAACATGGATGAGGAGTTAATGTGCGAAAGTTTAATGAAATGGGTGAGTGATCTTCGCAAGAATTTATCATAGACTTGAATGTTTCAACCAACCGGCTTGCTGTCGCTGAAAGTGTAGAAAAGACTTGGTGCATTTTTCTAATAACAAGTTGTTCGTTTTGCTCAATGCTGCTGTTTTTAGCTGAACACATTCGAAACAATAAAAGCTCCACACTCTAGTGCTGAAAGTCTGACGGATGGCGTTGCTCTGTGTGAATGTCTGGCTGAAATGTAAGTCTTACTTTAAAAATGATCTGCGTATACTGTACATGTATCTAGATTCCAAATCTCATTTAATAGCGTTTCCTTACAGGTTCCAGCTGTAACTTCCATTGTCACTGATGTTGTTGTTATTAACCGTTATAAATTTTGTTTAAGTTTTGTTCGTTTAATTTTGTCTTTAGAAGAAATTACTAGCTGACTTATTTTGACATTACTAGTGGAATGCAAAATGAATAGTTCGCATTACATGTTGCAATATGCAAATTGTGCCAATAATTTCAGGCTTAACAAATGTTCAGTTCGTGATTTTAGAATTTGTTGACATTTTAGCGTTTGTTGTGATGGTGGAGCAGATAAGAGCGGTTTTCATGATATGGATTTAAACAGCCTAATTTCTCGTTTTAAACAAATTTAGTTAAACGAATTTCCCTCGAACATCGATATCAATGCCATTGTATTGAAAATGTAATCTTATTGTTCACCTCAAGTTCGCGCCTGTTTTACACAATTTAAGCTAAACTGAAAAAGTAATAAATTACAATACAATTGCTAAAGTTAATCGAATTTTCTATACTCTTATCTCCGTCGGCATAATCTTCATTCTTTTTTTAACAGAATTTGATCTAGCGGTACACAAGTAAATTTGTCAAACTTGAAGTTTGCATTGGAATTGATCCGTAGCACGAAAGTATTTTTGCACTTTTAAACCAACAAATAAGTTGTCAAAAGCAACATTAGTGTTTGTTTTAACAATAGCCAGCTCCTAGCTCAGTTTACGAATGAATTTCGTGGCTTAAATTTAAAACTAAGTTATAAATCTTGGTACTAATTAGTGTACATTTAGTTACATGTAAATCGTTGTTTTAACACAAGAGAAATTTAAAGTATTAGTTTTGTGGTATACCTGATATTACTAGGAAAACCAATAGATGTTTAAACTATTTGCTTTATTGAAGTAAAGCAAGACATATACGCTTCTTATACTGTAATTGGAATTACACTGAATAGAATATTTATTAAATGGTAACACTACCCTAACTCTAACTGTGCTTCACTTCCATATTGTGTGGAGAATAAGAATTATTACAATGGATGCTGTTTTGGCTTCACCATATGGTAGCCTTTTTGGTCTCTGAGCTTCAAAATTTGCATAATTAAATTATTTTAAAATCCTATTTAGCCTCAACAGATGATTTTTAAAGGCCCTATAAAGCTTAATTTTTTACTTTTTAGATTAAAACTGTTGTCATTTATGATTTCAAAATTCTAATAATCAAAGAAAATTTCCATGTCTAAGTATACTTTTTAATACTTAAGAAAAAAAGGGTGGAATGTAAGTTTTGACCAAGCAGGCCGGGGACTGCTCAACAGTGAGACTTGCATGGATTTTTGTTTAAAAAATTTCATTTCTGTTAAAAAAGAGAAGAAAATTTTTATTTCAAACAATTTCGTTGATTCAAAGTTGTAACTTTGATTATTATAGCCAGAATCCAATGTTTTGAGATAAAAAAGATTGTCGATGCCTCATGCAACATCATATGCCAACTATGTCAGCATTGCACACTTCAAGCCTAAAAAATGTAAAAGGAATAGAGAGCAAAAGTTACAATTCATAAAAGGTTCTACTTTTCATCTGGAAATTAAAAAGCTGTATAGGGACTTTAAGCTTCCTTAAAAAAATAATTTATTAGTATTGATGTATAGCTGAGATATATGATACTAATTAGTATTAGAGAAAATGATAATGATGGTGATGATCTAATAATGATAGTAGAAAAGGAGGTGACAATCTGTGGAATGAGAAAAATAGCAGAAAAGGCTTATCAATATTAACAGATGGTAGGAGGACTTCTGCAATAAAGGATGGGAGTGTTTAGTGTGGTTCCATATCTAGTTTGAAGGAGGAATACCAAACTGTACAAGCATGTACTTTACATAATATAACTCTTAATGGAGACAATTATAATTTCAAAGAACTTGAAGTTATAGAGCTTTATTCAAGCTTATGATATTGTTAATTGATTAACCTGGTTAACAAATTAAGTCTAATTAAAACTAGTGATAGTTATACCAGTGTAGTTTCTACACTTTTCATGGTACAATGCCATGACAAAATTTTTAAATTCAGTACTCGTATTTGAGTTTTACTCCCCTACATTTAATTTATGTGTATAAATTTATATAGTTTTGCATTATGTAGAAGTTATCAACTTATCACAACATAAGAAAAGATACATAATTCAAGTAACTTATGAGTGATAAAAATTGGTTACTTGACTGTAGTGCCCCAGATTGGTTTGATGATGAGTGGATCTCAAAAATCAGGAGAGATGCAAAGGATAATAGGAGATTAAAGGTACCATGATTCGAGCAAGTATGCCTGCTTTCTTCTGCTCTATTTAAAGACCTTTTCAAGAACAAGAAGAGACAGGATGAAGTTTTATCTCCATATTTCAATTCCTGAGCTCGCAAGAGCAGAGAACTGTTGATCTCTGTGTATAAATGTAGGGGACTCTATATTTTGTTCTGACTTTAAGTGTAAACATAACCATGCTTAAGCCATCTTGAGAGGCTTTTAGTTTAAGTGTGTGATTCATGGTAATGTACTTGCAAAAATCTTTATTCTTCAATTGTTTTTATTATCTACATAATGATTTGTATGGACCTTTTTCACGCTTCATGAGACCACTGAAAACCTGAAGTTAGTCCTCTGTAAGTGGTGGAATAGAAAGGGCTGTTGAAAATTAATAAATGCTGAAAATTTGAGGATTCTTAAATATATCAAAATATTATATACTAGAAAATGTAACAGAAAACTGTGACAATAGTGAAGTTTTTAAATTTAAACAAAACAACCCTCATATTCTTGTGAGAATACAATTATATGTGGGAGTTTGCATTGGATTGAGGCTGGAAGGGAATCAATATCTGTCCAACAGAAACTTCCGATACATATTCTGTTAACTGTTCAGTTTAATTTTTAATTTTTCCGTTTAATTTTTCTTCCAGCACCCAAGTTTTCAATATTAAATCCTCACATTAGCAGCACTTACTTACTTTCACCTGCCCTCTCCATTTCTGAAAGTTACAGAGTGTTAACTTTAGGTTTTCAATTAATTCAACAAATGTGAAAAGGGTCTGGCTAGAGCTAGTTGAGGTTTGTTTCAGAGATTTGTTTGTTTCAATTTCTGACTCGTGACAAAGTTGAGCTAGCTTAGATAGTTTACCTGAGGACAATCATTTATCATTATTCATAGGGCTCAGTATGTTGTTTACAATTAATTAAGGGCAAGATTCCTTGAGGATGTACAGTATAGGAGGAAAATAGCACTACGGGAATGTTTTGACTATTAAAACAGTACCACACAATAGGCAGTTCACTGTCAAAGTCAGGTTGTGAGAATACTTGGTGTTTTATCCCTAACTCACAGTCATTCTCCTTATTCATTAAGTCCTCTACTGTCCATTCAACAATTTTACTTTCTTATGCATTACTGGTTTTCTTTTGCAGGCAAACAATTTGAAAAAGCTCTTAAAAGGAATATGTGACTATTATACTGAGGTATAGTTTTTAAACTGCTCTTAAATTTATAAGGTATCTTTGAAAATTTTTGGCTATCAGCTGTTAAGGTCAGTAAAAGTGCAGAGCCACAAAGCATATTGTTGAGTAGTTTTTACACTTTCTTGCTTGGGAGTGATCTTAAAAAGACCTTATTCATTTGATATTCTTTTGTCTTCATTCAAATTAGCCCAACTAGCCTCATTTAAGAAAGTACACAGTCATGTATTGTTACCTAGTTTAATGAGGCTAGTAGGGATTAAACTTGAATATAGACAAAAGAATATTAAAACCTCGGCCATATGTTCACGAATAAGACTACAGTAAAAACCCGTGTATAAGAACCTAAAATTTAAGAACCTGTTAGGCTAAAATTCTTATTTTAAATCTTATTTTCATAAGAACCAATTTAGCCTAAATCTTTCAATAGGTTCTTATTTTACAAAAACGAAGGCATAGATATAAACAGAAAACTACTGTACAATACATATTGGTTAGTTAATATTTTTAATCTCCCATTACATTAAAACTGTTTTCCTGTTTCACTTCATTTAATTCTTCTTGAAGATATAAATTTACTGTAAGGATATCATCTAAACTGTATTTTAGAAAATTGTTTAATACAGCAACATATTCCAAACCAGTATGCCCTGTGGTAGTTATCTGTACTAATCACAAGAGCCCTTATAAAATTAAGAACCTATTCAAGAACCAAAGTAGCCTAGAATCCAATTAAAAACTATCTCAATAAGAACCTATTTAGACTAAGTTGGAAAAACCTAGGTTCTTATATGCGGGTTTTACTGAAGTTATAATTATGTTATAATATATTGATAACTTAACTTTAAAATGAGCATAAATTTACTGTTCTATTGTGTACTTTATAAAAGCTTGCATTCTCATTATATTTTGATCTTCTGTGACATTTTGTTTTAATAGGCTTGTATAGTATAGAAATTTTAAAAGCTGTCTCGCAGCAGTGCTCAGCAAACATGTAGCTTTCTTTCTAAATTGTTTCATTCATGTCTAAATAGCACAAACAAGCATCATTTGGGGGAGTGACTTGTTGCCATTTTTGAAATTTGCACAGCCTGGGTTTAATTCAATGCTGACATTTATAGGGCTAAGAACAGAAGAGTATTTGATTATTGACAAATATTTAATGTTTGATCTACACTAGTTTAATTAATAATAATTTATGTGCTAACACAATGGTTTGGACTTTCAAGTCCTAACTGACTGGATATCTCCCTTTTCCTTGGGGTTTTTGGTAATAATTAACAGTTTAACTTTTAAGCAATTTATCTTTAGAAACAAGATGGCAATTTGGAAATTATATTATTGTTGAATTTTAGGTCTTATCAATGGATATTGCAGGCTTCCCCATGCCAGACATCAATGCAATAGGTAGGTTGTATACTGCAATTAATTATTAATAATAATCTATTATTTTTTATTATTTTACTGTCCTATCAAGCAAACCTTTCCATAGTCTTGCTCTAAAGTTTGCAACTTAAAGTATAGGAATGCAATGTTTCGTAATTATAATTTTAAAAGGATTTCTTCTCTTCATTGCACCCTATGACTTAAAGTCCCTATCAAGCTTATTTTTTTAAGTTCCAGATGAAAAGTAGAACCCTTTAATAATAGTAATTTTCAAAAATAGAACTTTTTCTCGCTGTTCCTGTTACATTTTTTAGACTTGAAGCATGCAATGATGACATAGCAGGAGGCATATGACGTAGCACGAGGCATGAAGCAGAGACAATCTTTTTTATCTCAAAAAATTCTAGTCACATTGTTATGACTTTAATCAATGAACTATTCCCTTTAAATTGTTTGAAATAAAAATTTTATGACATTTTTTAACACAAATGAAATATTTTAAACAAAAACCACAAAACTCGTTGCTGCTACGTCACAGGTTACCAGTCCCCAGCCTGCTTGGTCAAAATTTACATTCCAATCGTGGAAATTTTCTTTGGTTATTCAATTTTTGAGTTCACAGATGACAACAGTTTGAACTAGTCGGGTTAGACTAGCTCCGAAGCCATTGAAAGTGTTTTTTTTTTGTTTCCCAGGGGACCTTGCTCACCAACCCATCTCCCCTTAAAGACTTACAAGAACTAGAACTCTTAGTACTCTTGAGATCAACATGAAGTACTTAATATATAACTTTGATTTTGCTGTCATGATAGCAAACTGATATTTTTAAACAATTCTGTACATTTTGTACAGTTTTAACCATGATTGCAACTGTTTGTATACTCGCTATCCACCACCATGTATTCTGTCCAACCAATTGAGGGGATTTATATGCTTTTTATTTGATATCCATATTAATTTTCGTACTCCTAAGAGTATGTATCTCATAAAGTGGTCCTTGATTTTGGCTATTTCCTGGAAGATCTTGAAAGTACACTGGGAATTAGTCGTATTTCTTGGAAAATTCCTGAAAAAGGTGTCAACAATATGTGCACACTTTGAATTGCTCTTGGTTTTTGCCCATTTTTGATGCATATTTTTGTTTTCTGTTTTTGCAGATAACAACCTGATATTTAACAATTGTGTACTGATTTTTAACCATGATTGTAAATGAGTTTAATATATATTGATAAATGTTTATGGAAAAATGTCTTTGATACAGCTGAAAGAACTAACTTGGTTGAACTTGCAAGATTGCTGCAACTTATTTTGGGTTGTGCTGTAAATTGTGAAGATAAACAAGGTGACTATAATAAAAAAAAATTTACCAGCAAATACTTCTTGATAAGTTCATGAGTTTTTATGGCTGACAATGTGGTTAAAACACCAGCTCTTCCTTAGTAAACCAGTTTGTTACTCTTTTCATGATAATACCCCCGTTTTACTTGTGTTGGTGTATGTATGTATGTGGGATGGTTGGAAGTTAGATTTTTACATTATTTTTAATATAAGGTACACCATAAATTATATGAAGCCTAAGTTGGTCCATCTGGGACATTTATTTATTTGGTAAAAAAAGTCACCCTCTACCCCATCTATAACAATATGCTTGGTAAAAAATGATTGCCCCCTCCCCCCCATCATCCTCCCCAGGACCAATACATTTGTTTTGAACATTCCATACCAAAACCTGAAAATGTTCTGACCCTAACAACAACAATGACAACAACAACAACAACAACAACAACTTTATTATCAACTTGACAAATAAATTTCTATTAGCCTTTGAGTTCTTTTTTTACATCTACTGTTTAATGCACGCTTAAAATAATTAAATTTTTATTACTATATAATTCTACAAATCAGGGCACTGGTAATAAAACTAATTTCAGTTTTTGAGCAGTCTTCTGTATTTTCAAGTTTTAATTGAAAATGAAAATCATAACTTTAAGAGAAGAGAAGTAAGGTTGAGTAGAGAAGGTTAGTAGGTTTGAGATTGATACTTAGTCATCAAACAATGTTTTAATTGTTTTGTAAGAATTTGAAGACATTGAGATCTTTTAAATCTGCAGGGATGCTGTCCCATAGTGCAGTCACCGTATATATATATATATGTTATATACGTTTCAAACAACTTTTAAGTATAACAGTTTTTAATGGCCAATCAGTTGTCCTGATGAAGGCTTTTTAACAAAGCCAAAAATTTAGCAAAGAAACATTTGTGTTTTAGCCAGTTAATTGTTTATTTATATATATAAACCAATCACAAGCATCCGCATTCTCCGTCTCTCAATAAATTTTAGGTAAACAAAACACAATGAGGACTCATCTTTTCCTTTCACCTATATTTCGACCATGTCTAATGGTCTTCATCAGGGTGTTATGAGACCGTTAGAACTCACTTACTACCAAGGTCTAACAGTTTTTTCAAATTGTGTGTACAAATAAAGATGTTTAATGCACGCGCACTCTGTCTCTCGACTTCCTGTTCTGTCTGTAAAAACCATCATTCTCATTTAGACCATGCGGTTCTAAAGTA
>JAOBRD020035491.1:2500-10616 GCA_027575215.2 Hydrozoanthus sils
AGACTTTTCCGCACAGTGATTTTTCGCCAAAACTCGTCGCACTACCCGATAACAAGATTCGAACTTGGGATAAATACAAAGCACGCATGCGCATTATAACTTTTGTCCAAAACCCGTACTCGGCGGTTCTTAAGCTCTCTAATTTTCTAGCTATGTCACGGAAGCACAATTCTTCGTTTTCATGTACTCCCTAGAGACACCAAAGACAAAAGACAAAGCGGCCATGTTGGTGCCCTAAACAAGAGCGGTCATCAAAATTGTTTTGTTCAAGTGCACCAACATGTCCGCTAAGACTTCAGTTGAAAACGAAGGATTACGAGACACGTTTTAATTGTCATTGTGAATGTTATTTTGCATACAAACTAGCACTTGCTTCTGGCGCCGTCCGACGTGGCAGGATGGGGGATATTTATTAAAGATGCATGTCCGAAGAACGAGTTTATAGGTGAATACTGTGGCGAGGTAGGAGGTTTACTAATTCTTTCTTGATTTGATACTAAGATTTTGGTTTTTAAAGGAACAACGGTTCTTGAGAGGCACAAAGTAACAGTGTTCAAATTAATGCTTTCAGATAATATCACAAGAGGAGGCGGACCGAAGAGGAAAAGTGTATGACAAATACATGTGTAGTTTTCTCTTCAATCTTAACAACGGTTAGTATGTCAGTTCAGTTTTCAGTTCCAGGGGTCCGGCAGGCCATTAAAAGTGATCAAAAGTCGTTATGGGTCCTCGTTGCAAATTTAAGGCCTTAAAAGGTTTTAAATTTGGTAAAATTACTCCCTGAGGTCCTAAAAGGCATTAAATTTGAAAAAATGAGTTGCACAATAACAGTTGCTTTTCAATAGTTTTGTTTTGTGCCACCAGTCGAACTGGGGGAGGGGAGGGGGGGGATACTCTAGGGTTGAAAGGGTAGGGATGACCGCCGGAAAAGTCATCCAAATACCCTAAAAAATTACCTCTCGGTTTGAAAATTATTCAAAAAATACCAAGTGAAAACTGACATTTTTCCTAGATAGCTAGCGGGTTGACGCTAAGTCCCCGTCGTGTTGCATTGAACATGATATGTAGTAAATAAAGGCGCGCGCGAAATAGGGCGCTCGCCAAAAGACTCTTGTCTTAATTTCTTGCTAGGTATGCACGTCTTAATACCAAAACCTAAAAAAAATAGCAGGCGCTTGGTTTAACACAAGATTTCTTTTAACAACCAGACTGACTTTTTTAAACATTAAAAAACACGACGGTCATACTCCTCACCCCAATATAGGGAGTACCCCCCCCCTCCCGGGTGTTTTATCACCTCTACCACTGACAGTAATTGAAGAATATGAGTTCGGTGCTTGGTGTGCAAGCTCTTTCTATCATTGAAAATAAACTAGCTTTCAAAATCCTGAGGGCTGCTTTAAAGTACAGAAAATTTTTTTTTTTTCGTGGCGTGTGCTGTTGCCTCTTAAAAATGGTTGTGTGGAGAGTTTCATCTGATTTTACAGATGAGCTACTTCAGTTTTAGTCTCTGGATTGGTCATTGTTGTTTCAATAGAATTGTACTTTTTACTCCCTCGGCAGATTTTGTAGTGGATGCGACTCGTAAGGGGAACAAAATCCGATTTGCCAACCACTCTATCAGTCCAAATTGTTACGCTAAAGGTAGGTGTTTTCGAAGTATTCGTTAATATATGTATTCCAGTTCTTCAATCAGAGTTTGAGGATGTTTATTTGCAAATTATTACCCGTGTTAACCCATTTAGTCCCAGTCAGTTATCAACATCTAATTCCTCCTTACCAATAACATATACAAGATAAGACTTTTGGTAATGAGAAAATGAGAATTGATCAAACATGCCAACTACTGAAGATTAAAAGTTAAGTTCTCCTAAACTTGTTC
Source organism: Hydrozoanthus sils (assembly GCA_027575215.2). NCBI lineage: Eukaryota > Metazoa > Cnidaria > Anthozoa > Zoantharia > Hydrozoanthidae > Hydrozoanthus > Hydrozoanthus sils. The sequence goes on from JAOBRD020035491.1 coordinate 4,383, forward strand.
AATGGAAATGTATGGACTCTAGTTGGGAGAATTACCAATACAATTTGGAATGAAAGGGTTGAGATCGCGTAATCCCCCTTCCCCCTCCCCCAAGTGACAGTTGTAACGTGCTTGGGAATCCCTGATCACGTGATTGTCATTGTGATTTTAATTATGAAGTGGTCATGCCGACGTCTTAGCGTGAAGTAATGTTACCCTATCGTGTGTCATACTCAGAATGTTTTTAATATTAAAAGTTTTTTCACTGATTAATCTTGAATTTATAAACTAACGTTAATGTCGCTTATTCTTCAAATGTTTTAAGAAGAGACAAATAGAGAAAGGGACGATAGAATACAAGTAAAATGACAAGAAAATCAACACTCAAAAGTTGCTGTTTCGTTGTGTCTGGATGATCAAAGTAATGCGGCTGATTTTTAGTTGTAAAGAGAATAGATTGGTTCTTTTTGGACTATTTCACGGCAGTATTTGGTGATAGCGATTTTTAGCAGTTAGATTTTCATCAACTTCCCCTTTAAAGTACCGACTATATCATGAAATATGTTGTTATATCCCAGTGGATAAAACTTGCAAAATGAGGAATAAGGGTGAAAAAATATTGTCGAAATCTTTTATGGTTCTCGAGATATTAATAATCAATGTTTTCAAGTGATGTCGTCATTTCGTGTATAGGCAAATTTTCTGGGTTTTTTTTTAATCAGCTGCCAATCCAACGAAACGAACAACAACGAAAATTAATAACTACTCTGGAGAAAACCACAATCGAGACACGTCATCAGTCCAAGTTTGGCTTAAATTTGTTCAAAGGTTATGGATTTGCAGCAAATTTAAAAAAACGGAAAATTTGCCAGTACGTGCAGTGACGTCATCATTTGAATTCATTAAGTTCATCTTGGAATCGTAAGAGATTTTAACAGTTTTTTGTCACCCCTATTCCTCATTTAGCAAAGTCTATTCACTGAGATAACAATATATTTCATGCCATAGGCACTTTAACGTTAAAAATAAATCATAAATGGCTCGTAAGATCCATTTGGCGAGGGGTGCATAGGAAACGTGTGTTTATACGCATGCGCGTATGTATGACTCGGTTACTCTCCCCAGTCCTCCCTCCAAACCATCAGCTAATCATGCGTTCTTGGTAATTGTTATTAACAGTTATGATGGTGAACGGCGATCACAGAATCGGAATCTTCGCCAAACGCAACATTGAAGCTCGCGAGGAACTCTTCTTTGATTATCGGTTAGTAAATATAATTTGCTATTGCATTTTCGCTATCTTTGCCGTTATAAACAGATATGAAAAATGATTAGTCCTAAAGTTAAATAGCTGTGGGTTGATATTGAGTCGATAGTTTTGCAAGAAAATTTGTATTTAAGATTATAAGACTTGAATGTGCGAGTACTGGGCTCAGTTAGTAAGATCTCTGACTGCCAAGCGTGAGGCCCCGGATTCGATCTCCGGCTTTCCAGAGAGTTGAATAAATGTGTAGCCTTCTTTCTCTGCACCGTCCGTGGATAGGAGTGCGTTAAGCCGTTGGTCTAGTCTTTCGTCATCTTCTGTGTAACATTGGTCTCAAATGAAATTTTTATCAAGTCTCTGTCCACATTAGCAGCACAAGTTTGATATTTTTGTGCATATAACTAACGCCAAGCAATTTGTTTTCATCAGTTTTACAGTTTGAATTTCCCGCGCGCCGCCAATTTGAATTATGACGTAACGTGGTTGCAGTGCCAGACCCTCTCTCGTTAATTGCTATTGTGTTCATCGCAATTGGAGACTGGCACTGCAACCAAGTTACGTCACAAATCAAAACGGCGGCGCGCGGAAAATTCAAACAAAAAAACTGATCAAACTAAATTGCTTGGAATTAGTTATATGAGCAGAATTATCAAACTTGTGCTGCTGGTATGGACACAGACTTAATAAAAGTTTTAATTGAGACAAATAATGCTATGCAGTGGAGGATTCCTTTAAAAAAACACATTGATCGATAAGAGTAGTGTTTCGACCAGGTGCTATGGTCTGCTCTTGTATATGGTTAAACGAAAAATTTTATGTGCTTCTGTGTTTTACGTGTCTAAATGAACTGATTGATTGATTGGATTTATTGCTCAAATGTAAAACACAAAGTATTTCGGAAGAGGTTACAAGTTTGATTGTCCATCTGTTCATAATTGTACATTCTCCTGGCTTCTGTGGTTCTTTTGCTGTCTTCTAATGTGCATGGTTTAGCCTTTACACGATCACTGCACAGTTGTTTAAGTTAGATTAAAGCCAATGCTCAGAGTGAATTTTGAGGGCTGCCTTGTCAACACAATAAGGTCAGTTGCTGCTATAAACCCTATTTTTGCAGGGCTCGAACTTGCCATCTATAGCAGTATATAGGTTGCTAACTCTACCAAAAAAACAAATGCTGGCCACTAGATTTTAGAACCGGCTCTAGCCAGCTGGTTACTTCAAAATTGCTTGGAACCTTTGTGACGGATTAACTAAGAGTTATTACTCTTGGTAAAAAGACAAACTGTATGTGATAAAAGAATCAAACTTACATGCTTTCTTTGGCAAACATGAAATCTGGAAACAAATACATGCAGTAATCCTTTTCCCAACAGTTTCAACTGCATGATATATAGTACGGATTGAATGATTAGCAGCCCCTAACTTGCAGCGCTTGACGTGAAAGTGTGGCTTATTGGTGTTTCTCAAATTTAACTACTTGGTGTAACCGCCACTTGGTAAACCCAATGGGTATGGCGCCAATCTGTCGTACGGAAGGCCTGGGTTAGATTCCCTATGCCGGATCTTCACTCGCGATCTTAAAATAACTGAGGAGAAGGTGCTGCATTTGCTCTAACATTTGCTCTAACATTTGCAAATGGTTAGACCTTCGCGTCTTCTCGGATAAGGACGTTAAACTGTAGGTGCCGGGTGACAGACCTCAAAGGGGACCTCGAGTCCTATTCCCTGTTTTTCGTGACGCGTTTTGCGTCAAAATGTTCGTAAAACATAACACATAACATTTTCTCGAAGCCTTTCCAGAGTTCTTGTTCATTTTGCATTTGTTGCGTAATTAATTGTGACGTATAGTTGTGAATTAACATAAATAGTTAATCGAAGTAGCACATCTGGCCAATGTTCAACCGTTTGCGTTATCTTGAGTTTCAGCATTTCCGTAAAATTCGTGAACGACAAAAATGTTCGCTTGAGACGCTCAAATAAATTTTGTCTAATCGTGAATAAAACGTGTCTTATAGTTTTCATCCTCCTTCCAAAATGCTAATGCATATCTGTACAAGTTTGTAACCCTCGACTCCTTCATTAAATACAGGTTCAACTCATTTAAATAATATCAACTAAGTTACTCATTTGTGTTTTCAGATATAGATAACCTGTTTAGCAATTGACGGTTTTGTTACTTTTAAAATGGATAAAATTCTAACCATCACTTCGTTCGCGTTGTCTAAACTGCAGGTATAGCGCCACAGACGCACTGAAGTTTGTTGGAATCGAAAGAGATGTCGACTTCGCTCTGAGATGAACTTCTGTTTGCAAGCTTTGTAAATGCAACGAACAGCCAAACTGGTGACGCATTTGGGAGAGTGAAACAGCGCCGGGGAACTATTTATCATTTTTAAGTCGGGTGAATTGTGTCTTCAGTTTTTCTAACATGTATACTCTTAGTTGATCACCCAGTTAAAAGTGCCGCTAAATAACGGTTACCTGAACTCGTAGGCCCTGTCTTCAAAAATACGTTTGATAAAAAACCTCCATTTTATCAAAAACGTGTAAAAGATTTGCGTCGACCATAGACCACGGAAACCAATAACAAAACATCCGCTCCGTCACCAGGCTTTTCTCGAGCGTATTATCCAAGTGAGCAGCGAGGTAAGTGTTTTCGAAAACCTTCGATTTTGTCCGTCCACACTGAGACGCTGCACAAAACCTTCACTCTGGAAAGCGTTTTCGGTTACTGGCACACACCTTCGTGTTTGATTGTATTAGTGTGAATGGAAGGCAAAAACGGATAAAAAGAACGCGTTTTCAAACGCGCTAGTGCGATGAGGGCCTTATATAATGATACCCGTATTTCGAACATCTTTTTAAGTTTATACGCATCAGGTTTGAGAGGGGAGCGCAAAAGAACCTCTATAATTATGTTTTGTGTTTGTATTGCATTTGTAAATTTTGTAACACGAAATCTCATTAAAGTTTTCTGCATTTTTTCTTGATTGTGTTTTTGCTTTAATGCCATTTTAGGAATGTGTCGCTTGAATTTTTAAGTTCACGAAAGAACGAGTTTTTCTCGCTTTTCTAGAGTGAACTTAAAAATTCACAAGTGCGTGGTTCTGTAACTGAATAGAGCAAGCTGGGCGAACTTTCTCTTTCTTTTATAGAATAAGCTACGAGAAACTAGTCAAGAAAGAGATTTTTAATTGTACATCAAATTGTGAAACAAACCGCTTTACTGCTGCCGGTTTATTCTCTTTTTGTTTTCAAACTCGACTTTGAGAGAACAATATCGAGAGGAAATCCGTCTCTTGACTCAGCTCAGTGACTTCTTTTTCTGCAGTCATTTTGGCAATCTTTGAAACAAGTCATTGACGTGAGCAAATCAATAAAACCTCAGTGTTGTTTTATTGAGAATTAAAACAACGCTGCACAACCAATCAGAACGAAGGTTATATCTGCTATATTTTATGAAAGTTGTTTCAGGGTGTTTTAAATTGTCTTTAGTTTTAGAGACTAGTTTTTAATTTTCAAGTCATCAGTGTGTGGTTACTATGGTTAATCAAGATTCTCAACGATGATACATCTAAGAAAATCAGCAAAGACCTTGCAAAAAAACTGGAACGGAAAGTCAAACAGTTAGTCAAATCTTCTATAATTCCATCTGAACAACACGGGAAACTACTGCCAAGTGCTTCAAAACCTCCCCGGTTTTACGGTCTCCCGAAGATTCACAAGCCCGGTACTCCCTTACGACCTATAGTCAGCAATATCGGCTCTCCCACATACAAACTAGCCAAACACCTCGCCTCCCATCTCAACCCTTCATCGGATCTGGCCCATCATATTAATCAAGAACTCTAGCCATTTTGTTAACATAATCCAGGATCTCACTCTAACGGCTACAGACATACTTGTGTGTTTTGACGTTATGTCTTTGTTCACTAATGTTCCTGTCGACGATTCCATTGAGCTAGTCAAGAACAAGTTAGTACATATTGGACTTCAACCTGACTATCCTGCTCTTATTGTATTTTGCCTTAAGAACGCCTACTTTTTATGGAATAAAGAGTTTTATGAACATAAGGAAGGAGCCGCCATGGAGACACCTCTTTCGCCTGTAATCGCAAACTTGTTCATGGAGCACTTCGAACGGGAAGCCTTGGATAAAGCTAAATACAAAGCCTACATTCTGGTTTCGGTATGTTGACGACACATTTGTCATCTGGCCACATGGAAAAGACCTTCTGGACGGTTTTCTTGAACACTTGAACAGTCTACACCCTAATATCCGTTTTACTGCATGTGGAAATCGAACAAAACCAGCGAATACCTTTTCTCGACGTTGAAATTCACAGGAAACCTAACGGAACTCTTGGACATTCTGTTTACCGCAAGAAGACCCACACCAACAGATATTTACATGCAAATTCTCATCACCAACCATCCCAAAAAAATGTCTCTCATCAATACACTTTTTCACCGTGCCGACAATATTTCGGACAGTGCTTCAAAAAACCAAGAAAAATTAATGTTGTTACAGCTCTAAAACAAAATGGCTATAAAAACAAACAAATCTTTCCCAAAAAAAGCCTAAAGATAACACATCCACACAAGACAAACCACAATCAACTTTGCTTGCCTCCCGTACATTGCAGGAACTACAGACCGAATCGCCAAATTACTCTCTTAACAAAGTCAGTCAGCACCTTCAGACCTATAAGGAACCTCTCCCAAATTTTGAAACAGAAGACATCTATAGTATTAAATGTGATTGCGGCAAATGTTATTTGGCTAGACTGGGCGCACGACCTCGTGCAGATTACAAGAGCACAAGAGAGACTCGCACAACAGACAACATCTCTCCGCCGTCGCCGAACATACTCATTTTAACCCTGGCCACAACATTAACCAAAAAACACTCACGTAATTGCCAAAACAGAAAAATATTTACCACGATTAGTCAAAGAAAGTATTGAAATTCAAAAACACCCAAACAATTT
>JAOBRD020035598.1:0-10616 GCA_027575215.2 Hydrozoanthus sils
TCGTGCGGGAGGCCCGGGTTCGATTCCCGGTGCCGGACCTTCACTCAGGGTCTTAAAATAACTGAGGAGAAAGTGCTACTTTTGCTTCAACACCTGCTGAACGGTTAGACCTTCGCGTCTTCTTGGATAAGGACGTTAAACCGTAGGTCCCGGATGGCAGGCCTCGAAGGGGACCTCGACTCCTATTGCCTGTTCTCCCGTCACTCCTTGAGTCAAATATAAGAAAAGCAAAACAAAAACAAACTAAACGAGCTTGAGATCGACGGGCTTCTGCTGTGACACATAACATTGAGAACAGGAACATTTTTTTAAACACCAGCAATTAAGTGGAAGATTTTATGAAAGACTGGGCTCCCGTCCAGAAGCCCATGTCAATGATGGTATCATTGATAAAGGCTTCTGGACAAGAGCCAAAAGCTTTGATAAAACTTCTTTCCACTCATGATTGCAGGTGTTTTAAAAAGGTAACCTTGTTCTTAAAGAAATCCTCCATTATGTAGTATTCTTGGTCTCAAATAAATTTTTTGAAGTCTATGTCAATATCAACAGCTCAAATTTGATAATACTGCACATAAATCTAACGCCAAGCAATTTAGTTTGATCATTACTACAGTCTGAATTTCCTGCGCGCCGCCATTTTCAAATGTGACGTGTTTCGGTTGCAGTGCCAGTTTCCACTTGCGATGAATACAGTGGCAATGAACGAGAGGGGGTTCGGCACGCGCGGGAAATTCAAGCCTTGGAAACGATCAAACTAAATTGCATTGCGTTAGATTGAGGTACAGGATTTTCAAATTTGAGTTTCTGATAGGGACACGGACTAAACAAAAGTTTTATTTGAGACAAAATGTTGTACAGTGAAGGGTTCTTTTAAATAAGAGATGTTAAGAGTGAGAAGTTAGATGTTGATAAACAGGTTTGAAGTGTAATACTTGAAGTTAGCTGAGTTAAAAACTTAACAGAAGCCCAGTTGTGCATCTCACAAATGTTGCCATTCAGAAGACTGCCCCGGACTATGACCCGGAAAAGGGTAGCCATTATATCATAAGTGAGCATTGTAAGAAGTTTGAATGAATGCATTGTGACTGCTCCTGTTAAGAACATTTTACTTGTTGTAATTGTTCGCAAAGGATCGTGCTACCTGTTAAAACACTCGTGTGTTGGTACACGGTGTGGTAAATTCTATGTTTGTTCCACAGTATTCGCTAAACAACATCGGCTTGCAACTAAGATTGCGTTAAAGTCCAGGCATATTCCGGAATAGGAATACATGGAATAAAAACTTTGTCCGATTCGTGTGGCTGTTTTTCCTGCGAAGTTGCGAACAAAACATTTGTCAGTGATAAAGTTCTCTTGAATTTTGAATTTAAAATAGATATTTCATTGCCTTGACAATTTGGTTTAATTTTCAAAATTTTTGGAGTAGTTGGAATAGACCTAAACGAACGCACCCTAAGAAACCTGACTTTTATTAGGGCCAAGAATTGAACTTTATAGGAGAGAAAGAGATTGTACTACTTACCTAATGTTGTTATGTTCGGCACAGGGCTGCAAGTGGTCTCTTCAACAACTTCGTAGATATCTCGTTGGCAAGGAAGGAGCAGAAACCGTGAGTGAAGAATTGGGTTTTACACTTCAGTTTTGTATTCACTAGTCTGAGTTCGACCTAGCTTACAACATTAACTGTGAGACCACAAGAAGCACAAAACAATGCACCTAGTGATGAGTCAGAGTAAAAGTTCTTGAGTGAGAATTTCACTTGAATGTAAAATAAGCGATGACAAAACAAAAAGTGGTAGAATTTCAAACAAACGGAGAACCATGAACAAGATTGGTAAAAGTTCCAAAGTTTAGTTTCAGCAACGAGAACTGTTTTTCTTCAGCATGTTAATATAATGCACGTTTGAAAATGAAATAGCCAAAAAAAAATCAAGAAAAAAAAACAGAAAAGAAGTAACGTGCAAAACCACAGTATTTATAAAACTTGTGTGCGGTAATGCAAGTGGCAACATTTTTGCCCGATTTGAAAGGCATGATTGTTGCAACAACAATTCGCAACATCATCCTACGGCCTTCATCAGGTTACTGATAGTCTCGTGACCTGGGCCGAGTTGTTCAAAAGACCATGGTAAATTACCGTGACAACCAATAGGTTTTGTTAAGAGTTGACCTAGGGTTTATTTTAGTTTCACAAGTTGTTCGTATATAAAACAAAATAAGTAACAATATAATCGCCGCATGGATAGTCTAGTTGGTAAGACGCCAGTCTGTCGTGATAGATTCTAACGATTCTCGGGCCAGACCTTCACTCAGGGTCTTAAAATAATTGAGGAGTTGCTGTCTTCGCTTTAACACCTGCAAACGGTTAGACCTTTGCGTCTTCTGGGTTAAGGACGCTGAACAAGACCTCGAAGAGGACCTCGAGTCCTTTTGCCTGTTGTCCTGTGACTCCTGTAAGTCCTTGGGTAGTTTCTTAATGGATACCACAGGAAGAAAGACGTTTATCTAAAAGATAACCAATAACAAAACATTTTAATTTGGCTTCTACTTAGGCAAGACATAATCCAAAGACGTTCAGAATCCCCGAAGCGTGTGTTTTAATGTTAGTTTGGAAAGAAGAATTTCATGGACTACTGTGTATACAAAGCGTTTCAAACGCATAGACCCTTCCAATACGGCGGCGATTGTAGATCACATTCTTTAAATTATTGCGCGTCGAGCCTCGCCACGGTGGCGAGGTTAAGGTTTGACCTAAAGTTGTAATTACATAAGAAGGGCCTGTTTCTAACCTTTAGCTACAGATAACTAAATAAAATGGTGTGCTTTATATTTTTTTACCAGGTGGAGAAACTCTTCCGTGATATCAACAACATCATCATCAAAAGTTTGCATGCCGTTCAGAAGATTATGATCAACGACAAACACTGTTTTGAAATGTATCCTTCTCACTGCAAAAAAAGAGAATGCGTGATCATATATATGTACACGCCGTTTCCGGCCATACACCCCGATGAAAGCTTGTAGGCAACAAACACAAAAGAGAAATATTGTAGGTAACAAACACAAAAAAGAAAATGGCGTGTCTTCATTTGCCTTCACTCCATTTTGGAAACGCAGTTTTCTTCTTCGATACCGGACGGCGTCATGAGTCCCAGACGAGATTGCGAACCCATGGCCTTCTGATTACTGGTCGGATGCTCTTTCCCCTTGAGCTGTATACTACAGGAACCCATGATCTTCTATGTACCGGTCAGACGTTCTCACCCACTGAGCTGTGGGAACCCACAACCCTCTGATTGTCAGTAAGACGCTCTGATCCACTGTGATACAGGAACCCATGATCCTCTGATTATCAGTCAGACAATCTTGGTAACTGAGCTAATGGGAACCCATGACCTTCTGATTACCTGTCAGACGCTCTTACCTACTAAACCACAAGACCTCAGGGAAACAAGACCAATTAACACGGTTCTTGTAGATGGCTCATTTTTCTGAGTAAATAGGAGAAACTTGTTTCAGATTTTTTGCATATTTGTTTATCGTTTCAACAAGCCGATGACACTCTAATCTGCCTTAGTTATGTGTAGAACCTTCAAACTAAAATACTTACTGTAAAATACTGCAGTTACAGAAGGTTTTCTTTAATGAAGACAAGGTATGGCTATGATAAACTGCTTGACTCGAAGTTAAAACCGTAAGTAAAATTCTTGTAATAATATCAGTCTAAAACTTGCTAAATTTGTTTTGAGCTTTTATCATGATTCACTTGATGATTATTGTCACTTTTGACGAGAAAATCATCCTTGTTTCTGGATGTTTCAGATGGTTGATTGAAGTGAACGCGTCCCCTTCTCTGACAGCTAGCAGTCAAACTGACTACGAACTAAAATTTCGTATCTTGGAAGATGTATTGCACATAGTGGACATGGAAAGTTGATTGAAGTGAACGCGTCCCTTACTCTGTCAGCTAGCAGTCAAACTGACTACAAACTAAAATTTCGTATCTTGGAAGATGTATTGCACATAGTGGACATGGAAAACAAGTAGATTAGTACAGAGCGCTTGCGGTCAGATAAGGTCTTAGATTCCTCATCCTCGAAAATTGTTTTGTTGATCATTATCGCAAAGCAATTACCAGTGTCATAGTTTGCACTCTATCATTTGCGTTATCATAATTTATCACCATCTTAATCATTGCCGCTATCACCGCTATCTTTTTTGTTATCATCATCCTTATCACCATCATTTGCACCATCATTATCACTACCATTCTTTTTATCATTGTCAGAATCATCGTCATTATTGCTTCCACTACTACTATTTTTATTACTACCACCATCACCATCACCATCATTACCATTGTCAATATCGTCCTCATTGTCATTTACATTATAGTCTACTTTATCACGCAATCATCAGTATTATCGTTATTGTCACTACTAGTACCACTATCTTTATCCCTACCACCACCAGAACTGTCATTGTTACTAGCACTATCACTATCGTCCTGTGAGTTACGGTCTGTAGTGAGACTACAAGAAATTGGATTCTGAAAAATTGGCTAGTTACGTGGTAATGGTGGTGGGGAGGTTGGGGGGGGGGGGGGTAAAAGAGATTGTCTCGCATGAACTGTTCATGCGCACCTATGCGAGAAAAACATTAATCCAGTTACGGTAAATGGTGAACGTTTTATATTTTAATGGAACAAGATTGCAGAACACCTTTGATTTCAGAAGACAGCTTCACTTTTCCCAGCTAGTTGTAACTACTGCTTCTTTTTAAGCTTTCGCGTGTGTAAGACAAACAAGACTTGGGTATAATAGAAGCCAAAGCTTGAAAACCTTGACTGGTTTTTAGACTTTACCCATTTTATACTGCTTTTATCATCAAACCTCAAATTTTTCACAGGCTGACGGGAAGAGAAAAGATAGTTGGTGGATATGACCTCATGTGGAATGACGGACCGATTTTCATGGACGATAGCGTCGGTGCTGATTGCATTCCTTCGCCAATCTACCCGACAAACACACTCTTAGGTAAATAAACGCTTTTCTCGCAAATACTTGTTTCAAGTTAGAATTTTAAAAGAAGTTTAAGATAAAAGACTAGAAGTTAGCATTGGTATGTTATCTAGAGTGTTGCTAGTGAGGCTATGATATCAGGCTATAGTGATTGTTTGCGTTCCCGAACATGGCAACTGTTCGGAATCAGTCGAGGGTCTACCAAAAGGAGTTTCCGACGACATTACGTCATCCAAAACCGGTCAACCCGTGAAAGCCCTCAAACCAACCTGGTATCTGAAAACACACGGGTAAAACTTTACGCGCGGTTACGAAAAATACGCTTCGCTGCTCGAAGTAAAAAGGTCCGAGTGGTTGAGTTTGCACGGATCCTTGTTTCCAATGATGAGCATTTCAAGGAAATCTTTACAGCATTCTGTGTCCATATCTGCAGCCCAAATTTGATAATCCTGTGCATAAATCTAACGTCAGAGCCCCTCTCGTTCTTTGTTGTTGTATTCGTTGAGAGTGGAGGCTCGCACTGCAACCAAAACACGTCACATTTTATAATGGCGGCGCGCTGGAAGTTAAAACCGTAGAAATGATCAAGCCAAGTTGCTTGACGTTAGATTTATGTACAGGATTATCAAGTTTGAGCTGTTGATATTGACACAGACTTAATAGAAGTTTTATTTTAGGACCAATAATGTTATCCAGTGGAGGATTCCATTAAGTTTTTGTATCAGTCTTACCGGAAAATATTTCTGATAAATTACAGCGCTTTAGTATATTGATGGTAAAACCGTGCTAACTCTGTTACCGTTGTTACAGCGAGTTTATCTTGTTTTGTAAACTTGTGTGGTTTTGCAGGATGCTACAACGAGGATCGTGATCAGCAACTGAAACAGATGTTCAAGACGGCCGAGGCCAGCAAGAAGAGCTGACACAGCTTCGTTGTACTTAGTCCAAACTACATTATACTGTATTATACTTTACTAGACACTATACTATACTGTGTCGAGTTGAACGGTTGTATAAATTATATTTCTCGGTACGTTAAACTTCAAATAAGGTCGATTTAGAAATCGTATTAAGAATAAAAATTAACAACAATATCCGACGTTTCGGAGTCAAACATGACTCCATTATCAAGGTCAAACTTTAATGGATAATTCGCAAACAAAAACATTGGGAAGTCTTTGGAAACGGCTTTTTTATGACTTTCTAAAATTTCCGAAAAATCTGCGGAGATCTTCGGAAATCTTCATGATTTTCGAAATTTTCGAAATGGTTAGACTTAGAAACTATTTCTAAGACGTTTTAAGACTTTTTAAAAATTTCGGAAATCTTTGGAAACGGTTTAAAGATGTTCCTAAAGGTGATGTTACACGAGGCAATTTCTTGTGCAACTTGCGAGACAAGTTGCAGAAGGGATGTTACACGTCGCAGTAGCTCCAGCAACTTGAAGAAAGTAGCTGCAATGCAATCGTTGCGAAAAGTAGAACCGGATTCTACTTTTGCTGCAACTTGTCTCACAACAATTTTAGCCATTGCAGGGGGTGTTTCACGCTGCAATGGCTGGTGTAGCTTGTGTCGCAACGCCATTGCGATACAAGTTGCACAAGAAATTGCCTCGTGTAACATTACCTTTAGGCTTTTTTATGATTTTTTGAAATTTCCGAAAAATCTTTGGAGATCTTCGGAAATCTTCTTAACTTTCGAAATTTTAGAAACTATTTCTAAGACGTTTTAAGACTTTTACCAGCGCCTATTCAGCGCCGAGTAATTTCGCCCTGGATTAAGAACAAAACCCTCGTTGATATCCAATCAAATTGAAGTAATTGTGCCTTCTATGTTATAAGAATAGATAAAAACATTGGATAAATGTGTTAAATAACGAATTTCTCGCTGCTTCCATTTTGTGTTGGTAGAGCTTTTATTTCTTGATCTTGCATTCGCTTTGCTTTACATGTGCAGTGCGAGAGTCAAGTACTGGGTTTCGAACAAGTGAGGTAGCTCGAAGCTGTTACACGACTCGTAGCAGAAATCAATGTGTGTTGCAAAACTATGGCTGCCCTATATATACAAAATGTACTCCTTATCACTGATTGGCCGAGAGAAACATCTGAACAAATATGACGTGTTACATCGAAATTGCACCTTTGCATCAGCCACATGATTATAAGGTCAATGTCATGCAACATCTACTCTTCGGTCGTTGACTGATTAAGAACACGTCATTCTTAGCAAAACCAAATATCGTGTTACAGCCTGTGCATGCCCAACCCCCAACCCCGTTAGTAACTTATTCGTCTTGCTATCGGTAACATTTTTAAAAACACAGTGATGCACTGCATTTTTTACCGTAATATTATTAATTTCAAAGTAATTTATTTTACAGTATAGCTTTCCTGACAAATACAAAGAGCAACACAACAGAGATAAAAACTGATTTCTGCCTCAAGTTCCGTTTTATCTTCATCGGAATTAGGCGATACACCTTATAGTCTTAAGTTAATTTTGGTTCAAGTTCGTTTATAGATTTCTTTTTCTTTGAGTAATTGAACGATTAAAAATGTTTGCGCTCGTAACGCATCAAATTCGCGTTATTGTGGTGACGCGAGTAGACAAAATAATACATACGCGGGCTAAGCGCGTACAAACCAAAAGTTTACGAGAGTTCGCGCTATTTTACGTTACACGTAAAAATTTTTTGCGTTGCAGAACATGCATTCTTCCTACAAGTTTACCCCAATCGAGGTTGACTAACTAAAGATCAACTGCATGCAAGTGTTAGTTTGTTTTTTTCGTATGCACAAGAATGAACTCCGAAAATGAAAGTAGCTCATTGCTATCCAAACAAAACTTTTCTGTTAAGTTTTAATTTGAAGGCGGTGGCTACGGGTGCACGTGCTTGATTGGTGCAAATCGATCTCTGCCATTCTCGAAAGTTGCTACTTTCTGTCAAGTGTTTTGCAGTTTTGTTGCTACCATTATCATTTGTGTAACACACACGCTTTTATATAAGAATAACGACGTACAGATTGGCAAAAATTTAAGAACAATTTTTAAATCAAGTTTTTTTTAAAAAAATATAGGGCTCGGGATCGATAAGGTTTCGATCTTTAACTTCGCAATAAGTAAATATTATTCGCAGCTTTTTTCTTTTAACCAGTCGTTATAAATCTCAAATTATACGCTGTATATTTGCCTCGAAGTTAGTTCCTTGCAAATAGGTGTACTGCAATACCTTGGGTTTAGTTTTTACTTGATTTAAATCACACATAGAAATAAGAACAGTTTAGGAACAATTTGAGGTTCAAATCGCAAAAAATATTCATGAAAAATGAGCCTCGGCAAAATTTACTGACCGTTCTTACAAAAAAGAAGCGTTTATCTTTTAAGGGAAATATATTTACAATAGAATAAATATACTCCAAGCCAGTTACCCTAGCAAGGTTCGGTTCACGTTCAGGGCCTCTGATTTTTCGCTCACTTGCTGAGCAGACATTAAGCTAATTTAAAAAAATATGCTTTTACGGTTTATGCCAACTGTTTTTTCACTAACCTTCAGTATAATCTTAGGAAACTTTGGCGCAGGATTTCTTGAACGAGTACAAAAAAGCGGCTAGCGAGTTTTCCATCGATGTCTTGTGCTGTTGTGGCGAAAATACAAAGCTAAGTAACGTGCCAAAACTATTTTGCTTCTTAAATCACGGGTAACCCAAGCTCATTATGCCTGAAACTATAATGGTTTCTATAGGGGTTTGTAGGGCACACTATAGAGGACATATGGGGTGTTTCGAGAGCAATAGTTGTTTATGAAATTGTGATTAAAAATCAATGAAACTTACCTGTTTAGTTGTTGATGTCCTCAATGCTCTGATGGATTTTGAAGCCGTTTCGGAAAAAAAATGATCATCTCTCAACTCCTACAAACAGAGAGTCTCTTCTTGTATGAGCTGTGAGTTGATCATGTTTTTACTATAGTTTCACGCATAATGAGCTTGGAATACGACAAAGTGATGCAGTTGCGTAAATTTCCCCACGCGATCATTGCTCTTTGTCTGGTTGCTAGGTAATACGTATCACTCGCTCATAGTCGCGCGCGCTGCTATACACGTTGTTTTACTTAAAAGTACTGAGCGATCTAGAATTAAAACAAAGATTCGCCAACGCTTTGGTTCGGTTCTTGAAGGCAAATACAAAGTGTTTGCGCTCAGTTTTTAATTAAAAATTTTTTTAAATTTTTTTCCTTCAAACAACTGAATTTAAGATTCAGGGCATTTTTATAGCACATCTTTCATTTTTCTTGCCTCGCAATCAGGAACATTTTAGTTTTATTTATTTATTTATTTATTTGTTTGTTTGTTTACTTATTTATTTGTTTGATTGTTTGTTTAAACAGAAATCCCAGTTCAGCATAGCTGGTTTAAATGGGGATCTGTGCAGAATAATATGAACAAATTATAAACTTTAAAAATGAAAACATAAAACAAAACAAAACAAAAGAAATCATTCAAGGGTTCATAAGAATGAAATTAACTGAGGTGATTAAGACGTTGCTTGTCTTTTAGTTTAAAACTAGTGAGAGACAGAAATCAAATAATGGTAAAACCATAGCGTTAAACAGAGTGATTATGGCGTAAGTTACGAGGAAGAGCGTTTCAGGATTTTGCGGCATTGTATTTGAAAGGTGTTTGAAATTTTGTTGTCTTGGCAAGAGGCAGGCGGATAAGTTCTTTATTTCTAGTGTTGTAGTTATGCGTTTGTTCGGAGAAGTAGAAGTTGTCCGAGAGATACGCTGGAGCCAGACCATTGATGCACTTATAAATCTGTAAGCACTTGTGGTATTCTCTGCGGCATTGTAGGGTTGGCCACTCCAGAGTTTGCTTTATATCAATGTCGGTCGCCTTGCGACCCGCAATTATTCCCGCAGCTCGATTAAGAAGACGATTAAGGTAGTTCTTATTTCCTGGTCCGCAACCGTCCCATACACAGCAGCAGCAATCAAATAATGGTAAAACCATAGCGTTAATCAGAGTGATACATGCTTCTTTTGGGATGACTTTTCGGGCTTTATCAAGGCGAGGCGAGATTTTGTTTCCGATATGTTCAACGTGTTCGTTCCAGGATAAGTAAGGATCCAAAATCACGCCCAAATATTTAAACTTGTACACCCTTTCAAGATCTTTGTCATTAACACTAACTGTAAATGACTGGACAGAACTCAATTTTTGGTGGGTCCCCATCAGCATAACTTTTGTCTTCGAGTGATTTAACATGAGATAGTTTTCGTTCAACCATTTGACGACGTGGTTAAGGTCTTGAGACAGAGCAGCCTCAATGGCTTGAATAGAACTGCTTTAAAAAAATAACAGTGTCGTCAGCGTAAAGGTGAACTTTCTTATTGACGGTAGATCGTTAATGTACATTATAAACAATAGAGGTCCCAAGACAGACCTCTGGGGCACACCATATAATATGGTTCAGCGTCAGAATGAATACCATTGTGTTAACACTTTGGGTTCTCTTTGTATAAGATACGCTTTGAACCAATTCACTGAAGACTTGCTTAGGCCAAAATCTGTCAATTTCGTAAGAAGTAGTTCGTGG
>JAOBRD020035809.1:0-10615 GCA_027575215.2 Hydrozoanthus sils
CCCTCCTTTCCTCCTCTAATAAATGACCGGTCCCTAACTACAAATTCTAAAATGGCGTACAGAAACCTTGATTTCGACGCGGACAAGCGAATTCAGTGTCAGGAATTGCTTCATATCGACGAAGAGTTCATGTTCGGGCCTCAGTGTTGTTGCTTCTATGTTACAGAATCTTCGGCCGTTTCTCACCTCGGAAACCGGGCTAAATTTTCTCATATGAACCCAAGATTAAATCTGTCCCGGTAAGCGGGCCAGCCCGGTCAACCGGGCTCATATGAAGAGGCCCTTAGTCTGTGTTATTTGTCAATAGATTGTAAACAATTGACATCATCTAATTTCAGTTTTAATCAAAGCGCTTTTCGTGTGTTTTGGATCATTAATAGCGTTCATGTTTCGAGAATCATTAATAATGAACAAGCTATTTGCAATTGCATGCAAAAATATTTGTATTTAGTATTTCCCAAAGCAACCAATATCCATTTTTGCGCGCTCTGGTTGGCTCCCGTATCTCGTAATATCCATGACCATTAGTTGATTTTGAGGCAGTAGTCAAAATGGCGTCGCGTTACCTGTTAGTTATAGACGAGGAAATGATTGCTTTAAACGAAGAACCATTCCAGAAAACACGAAGAGGACAACAAGATTTGGCTTTTTGGTTTTAATGGTTAGGACAAAAATTGTTTTTTCAAAATCTGCCAGTAAAATCCACGACATTTATATATATATGTTCTTCAAAAACACTGAAGAATGTAAACGAAACTCAAATTTACACAAAGCGCGCGTGCTAGAAATAGAAAAAAAAAACTTAAATTTTGTCGTTTCTTTGAAAAGTGAAGTGCATTTTATCCCTATCTTCTGGTAAATACTAAAACAACTATCCCCCTCAGGGTTGACGCTTCGCGTCTCGGTATATATCCACCGCTATTCACCTTCCCTTCTGGGGATAGTTATTAAATACACAAATTAATAGTTAGATATATTGTCTTTAAAATTTATAAAAGGTTTCCCAAACACATTCTCTAAGAGCGATGCCCTAATACATGTAGCCAATATACTTAAGAGTTTTATCTAGCCATTGCTGGGCATTTATTGAAATTGAAACTCTTGATTAAGACCTTTTTATGCGGTAAAATCTAAGATACCATAGAGATTTATCTATGATTATCATCGTTATATTTGAATATTGTAATTTTAATTGTATTAGCAATGTTAGTTAACATGAGTATTTAACCAACTCACGTTTGAGGACGCGGGCCCTAAAGTTAGAATAAACGAGTAGTTTACTTTTAATATATTATGTCTTCACGCAACGCTTTATTCCAAATATCGTTAATGGCGAAATGTTTGTGGTGGAACAGCGTTGCGTGACAACTTTAAAAACAAAGAATAAGAAAGAACAGGCTAATGCCAGGCTGACAAAAATTCTTCTTACCCGAGTAAATACTCGGCTTATATATAGCCTGCTATTTTTAAATTCTATTATATATAATGCCTGGGGCAGTGCTTGTTTAACATCGCCTGACGCGATGGTTTCTCAAAATATGCAGTATACAAAACACCAAATTTACGATAGCGGCCTTATTCAGTTCTTCCTCGGGCATTCAACAATTATATGTTAATTACAAGACTACTGAGACTTAATTGACACACGCACATACACACGAAATGATAAATAAATTATCAATAATGAAAAAAATGAACGTTCAAAGCTGAAATACCCAAAATGAAAATATTTTTTTGGTTCTAAAATAACTACCACCTCGTCCCTCGAATTGAATGTTCTTTCAAATAAAGTGCAGCTCGTTATTTGTTTAAAAACAGTAATGTTCAAAGAAAACTATTTTTCTCTCGTTTTTCCGAATGAGTAGGTTACGGCTAAATAGATTGCATGTTTGTTTTTGCGTTTGTATTGCAGCCGTGGTATTTATTTTGTTCGCTTAGTATACAGCTCATTTTTAAAAATACGTATTTAGATTTCATTTGGTTGGATGTTAACTGCTGAACTTATAAACGTTACGGATACTTCTTGATCTTGAAAGTTAGGAAACCTATTTTCCGAGGAAAGAGTTTCGAAAGCGCGTGCTTTGAAATGTTTTGTCGCAAAATATTTGTTTTGCTTGAGATCATTTGCCAGTTAACTCAACATACAGGCTGAGGTATTGCACGTTGGCGCGAACATATGATTTTCGAGTGAAATCGTTTTCCTACGAGAGTTCTCAAATCATTAATTATTCATGCAACTTCAGACCAATCAGGGAGCCAGGTGGGTAAGATGAAGAGAAATGCCGCTTACTTCATTGAAATAACTATTTTGGTTGCTGAGATGTGAAGCTTTTGCAAATATGCAAATTACAAAAATCGTGACGCAATAGGAGGAACTCATAAGTAAAAAGATCACAAAACAAATTATTCTTTTTTTTTATCATATATACGACCAATGATCCTCAAACTTTGCATAATTGTTTAACTGTTACATAAAAACAAACGCACGTTATAAAAATAGCGGTTGTGTTGCAATTTATCCCATTGGGTTCCCCTATTACGTCACAACTTTGGTAAAATGCATATTTCCTTGATGTCAGCAACCAAAAACAATTCACCAAAACCATGCATGCGCAAGCTTCTAAGTATCGCAGGAAAACAACTGTGAAGTGTATAGATTACTGCAGACGAATTCAACAATTCGGTTATTTGTTTGCATCTTTTCGAAGTTTGATTTTTCGCGAGTCCATCGCACTTTAATTTGTAGGGCTCGCTGTTGTTTTGAGCCGCAGAATATTCACCAAAGCGATTCGAAAGTTTGTGCTTTGAGCTGCGTATATGATCGGATTCACTGTGGACTGTGCAATGAGCAGCTGTACTGAAGCGTTGTAAGCAATAACTGGTACAACTCGTAGCTTCTTCAAGAGCCAGGTTGAAATAAATGTTCCATAACACACGATAAAAACCACGGTAATAATCAATAGCATCCTCACAACTTTTTTCTTCAAGTGAACTTCTTGTTGAAGAGAAACGCCGAAAGGGGACACAATGGGTTTGTAATACAGCTCTTTGATAACTCGTGTATAACAGTAGCAAATGACCACTGACAGAACGAGGAAGAACAGAAGAAGAACGCTAATGTACGCAACTGTAGCAGTCTCGCTCGCCTCATCACACGACTTCTTTGTTTTCGAAGTTAGAAGAAACCTCGGCAATGTGACGATGGTCGCACTAAACCAGGTTGTAACCAAGAAATAACGAAGGTTTTTCTTTAGCAAGAACAATTTTTGTCGCAATGGATACAAAATTGCATGGTACCTCTCGACTGCCAAGCTTGTTATTGTAAAAATCGAAACTGCCGTCGTCAGAGCGCTGACATTTCCATATGTCAGAAAAACGCACAAGTATAACCCAACAGAACCGCCTGGTTGACCAAGACTGATCGCCAGCGCGTTAGGGATTGCAAACACCAGAGTGAGCAGATCTGACACAGCCAGATTGAGAAGGAGAAAGTTCGTTGTAGTGTGTAACGAGGGCGTTTTTTGAATCGCTGCAATCACCAGCGAGTTAGCGACTATTCCTATAATCGTGAGAAGGCAATTCACGATGGGCACGACAACATAAAGGCCAATGTCTCTCAATTCATCAGAATTCGCCTTCAAGCTGGGCTGAAATTCGTCACTTCCGTTCGTAGTGTTCATAATTCTGACACATTAAAGTTTGGGGGAACGATTTTTTCAAGAGCCATAACTTATATACGGAGCGTTATCAGTGTTGTGGAAGCAAGACAGTTTAGTTTACAACTACGCAAAACGAGATTATTCACCTCTCACAATATAAAAGTAAGCATAACATTTTTACTAATTATTTTTAAAATATTCTAATAAACGAATCAAGACTTAAAGCCAAATGACGTATGACACGAGCTAGCCGCGCCAATCTCAATAACCCAAAGGCTTTTTTCGTGAAAACGACAGGTACATAGTATAAAGCAATCAATTACCATTGATAATAAATGACTTCTCGATATTCAGTTTAAACGAAACAACAAAATGGCTTATGAGATGCGTAGATGCGTCTTATGAAAACAAGGGACGAGAAGTTCCTCCTTTTTTCGTTTCTTGCAAACTTGTTTTCGACGATTAAAATGGAAAACACTTAATCTAAACTGTTGGAGGTACACGCGTGATTATATTGATGCTTCTTTATTAGGTAGTTATGAATTGTTTTTAAAACATTTTGCAGCATCATTACGACGACCGTTTGAAGATTTGACACGGTTAATCTTCGAGAGGAAAAAAGATGCTCACGATCGATCAAGAGTGAGCGTAGAGTCATGTAGTACGACGTCAGGTGATATATAGAGGATATTACATGGCCGCGTGGAGATACGAACTTTATCTTCGAGTGTTGAAAAAATATCTCACGAGTGAGCGCAGCACGAGAAGATAAAATTCGTATCTCCAAGCGGCCATGTAATTTTCTTTTTATCACATACTTAGTGAGATTCTTGGTGAGATTTTCGATCATCAACGAAGTAGATTGACAACTTGTTTCAACGGTGGGAAAAGTTTCATGTCAATCACACGTGATGATTTTGAAATCGTGCATTCTGGTTGGCTGTTTTTTATGTCACCACGTGTGATTGATATGTGTGGCTGATACGCTCAATATTTCACCGATCTACTATGTAAATATCGAACTAAGTATGTGATAAATCTTTCTCTTGTCGGGCGGCTTGAGTAGCTTAGTTCCTGGACCAATCGGATTGTAAGGTTTACAGCTGAGAACGCACGTAACGTTTTGCACGTAACAGCTAAGCACCAATGCTAAGTTACTCTGGCATGTATTCGGTGTGAAAAATTGACATCGTAAAACCTTAGAAGTTTTGAATTAGAAGAAAATAAAACAACAATTTAGACATTTTGATGCCTAGTGCCAACTATTTTATTGTGAAACTATTAGAATCTCGCAGTTCCAAACTGGTTGCAGAATAACTGTGCACAGAAATATTCCAAAGCCTCCCATCAAATATTCGGTGTTGCCCTCGTTATATTTGGTTTACCGCTGGAAGATATTAGATTTCACTTTTTCAGTAAGTGCGTGGGGTGTCTTGTCTAATTTCCAAGAAGTTTTTAGAGTTTGTACTGCAACAACAAGCACCCTTGCGGGGGAGTAGGGGGAGGGGATATACAGCTGGTCCACATTTCATCTGGGGAGGCTAGACAGTGGAGGCAAAAAAGGGAATAGATCATTTACAAAAGGGTAACACTTTCGGCTATACCCATTTTTGCCAACTGAGATTCAAGAACTTAGAACTTAGTCTGATTACTCTCGTATAGATTTCTCCAATGCTGAGAAGACCCAAGACAGAAGATTTGTCACCTATATGCGTACGGATCTTTCTGCTTACCTATTTCATGTACCGCAGCACTAATTTTAATTGATTTACTGTAGATGTTTTGTCAAATGACTTTGTTGATTGCAAAAATGGAAAATATAGCAATCTTATTGTAAAACATAATGTTGCCTGATTGCAAAGAAAATACAACAATTCCAGGAGTGTTACTAGTGAATTTAAGAGAACCCGTTGGATTTATGTTCCTGAGGTTGTGTCCCGTGTAACCAAAAAGCGAATTAGCTACCGCAGTTTCAAGCAGTTTTCAACCCAAAGTCATTGAATATCTCACTTGGTGTTGCACAATAAGCTGTCACTAAGCTTGTAAATAGAAAAACCTTTTAATTTGTTTGTGTCAGCTGGAAGAGAGCAAACTGCGAAAGCACACACATACAAGTGAATACAAAAACACTATCCAGTTTTACAAAATTTGAAAAGAAATACAAATGTGTTGTTATATAATCACTTCATCAAACAATTGGAACATTTTAAGCTATTCTGTGCACCACAATCGTATCGTTACCAGCAACATTGTAACGTTGGCATTGCGTAATGAATTATGAGGAGCTGGAAATTTACTCAGGCAAATTGGATGGGCGCAGCTTCAATAACAATTTTGGAAAACTAAAGTTCTATCGTTAAAAGACACAAAACAGTCGTAATAACCTGTCTTTTCTATTCTAAATATATTGATATTTCTTTTCAAAGGCAATTACTTAAGTGAGAACAATTATCTTGAAAAACACTTAAAAAACATTTAAAGAAGACATTATTAGGAATTAATTTACTTACCTGTTATTGCCTCCTTGAGGACAAAAGTTCTGATAAACCGCTCGAGTTGGCATTTCACTGATTGCAAGAAACCATGCAAGCGCCATTTGCAATTATGTATAATGCAACAAATAAAACCGCATCAGTCGGTGTTTTTTATTGTTCCTAATTTGCCAGTTTTAATTAATTTGCTGTATTGCAGCTGTTCAAGAATTGGCCAACATTTGCTTTGCAGTAGTCTTGTTTAATTGATTAACTCATCTATACTAAGGAGGAACATTATTCTTTTTATCTACTCTAAGCTTTTTTGAAATTTTAAAGTGGTACATTTTGTAAAACATTTAAACCTTTTTCGTGGACAACAACCAACTTTATAATTTACTAAATGTTTTGAAAAACATTTTCTTTGACTGCATCGTTCCACGAGAATGCCGCACTTAGCTACAGCAGAATTCTATTATTTATTTCTACAAGTGATTGGCAGGTCACATGACCACAAAGTTTCATTATAAATTGAGGTTACAGTTTAACGTTCATTTTGTCTGAGAAGAAGCCACAGAACGTAACCAAGCAAATTGTTTAAAATCTAAACTGCTCATTTTGGCATCTCTAAGACTCGGTAGGTGCTTTTGTTTGACTTTTATTGAAGTGTTCTTTCATGAAGCAAAAGATGGTTTCAAGCATTGTTCTCTGGATAATTTATTTTGTTTATCAATTCAGAGAAAGTGAAATGTTACTTTGCAATACCTTGGGAACTTAATCACTTCGTTAAGCCGATTGCGTTTCGGCTCATCTATACCGTAGATCGTTTGAGTTATTCTTTCGTCAATCTCTTCAAATCGATTTGGTAAAATTAAATTTCCGGCTTCTTCTTCTTCGTCTTCTTTTTGTTCTTTCTTCATTTTTCATTTCTTTTTCTTAATCTTTTTTTCTTCTTTTTTCCTCTTTCATCATTGTCATCACGCTCATATTCTTTTCTTCTTTTCTTTCCTTTCCATCCATTTTTTTTGATCTTCATTGTTCAACTTGCATGGTTAATAGTATTTCTTGCTACGTTTAGAGCTAAAGTGAAGAAGTCAAACTGACCAAATTGAAGTAGAATTCATTCTAGAATGCCTTTTGGAACAATTGTATGTTTCGATCAGTGTGGTCATCTTCAGAGAGGTTGATTTTGTTTGCTCAAGTTAGAAATCAGTGGATATATACAACAGTTTTCGTATTCAAGTTAGCTTCTGTCATGTTATTGCACTTGTGTATTTCCATTAGAGATGGCTCAAAGTTTGAAGGTGTTGCTGGTCTTGCTAGTTGTCCCAGCCTGCATCCTCAATTATGGTAAGGTGAACTAATAACTCAATTTAGTAACGAAATGATTCAATCTGCTGATTTTACTGCTGCAGTAATACTGGTAAATCAGCACAGAAACTTAACATAAAACACGTTTTGTGTTTTTACGACGCAGCAGATTTGATTTGTTCAACACGAAACCAACAGATCTGTTCAAAGGGCTTATTTCAGTTTTTCAAACTCAGGTTAGAAAAACGGTTGAAAAGTTTACTTGGAATGGACTAAGACAATATTCTTCATTCAATAGTAGTTTTTCTTTACCCGCAACATTGGTTTGAGAGCAAACAAACAAGGAGAAAAGGCCACAAGTTCCTTAGAAATTTTAAAAAGTTCTTGCAGCAACTGAAGCCACGATACTCTGATTGAAACAGCGATTAGCAAGACTAGAAAATGATAAGGATTAGGAAGGAATGGTAACAGGAATTCAAAGAATTCTTTCTGAGGAAAGTGTTTACCTTAATCTACGTTATCTCCACGGATATTCTAGAAAATGCTTAAAGCTTGTTCGCAGTACCGTGCTTGTCTACCGTCATTTAGCTTTACTACTTCATTTTATTCCTAGTGTCATGTGCCTGGGGTCCATGGAGCTCATTCTCCCCCTGTACAAAGTCCTGTGGATGTGGATCACAGTTACGCAACCGGACTTGTAACAGCGTTCCAGTTGGCCTAGGAGGACCCGGATGTCTGAACGGCACCAGTGTGGAACTGCGGAAATGTAACGAGTTCCCCTGTCCAGGTGTGGCAGCTAACTTGGGATCTATAATTTTGCAAGTGAAAAACTGAAAGAGTATATAACAAACGTTTTAACCCTTTAAGCCCTAGCACTTTGAATGATGTGTTGCTAAATTCTCTCAACTAGAACCCACACTTTTCATATTAATGGTTTAGGAGAACTTTGCTTTTTCATCCTCGATAGTAGAACTGTGTTTGATTAAGATCAATTTCCATTTTCTCACTATCAAATGTCTTATTTTGTATGAATGTTGTAAGGAGAAGTTACATGATGATAAACTTGCTAAGGCTGAATGGATCAAAGGAAAGATTATATTTCCAAAAAATTCAAATTTCAATATATCCTGTCCTAAAAATCTATGTTACGATATAATAAGAGAAACAAACTTTGTTATATACTAGTCAATTATATCATACAAAAAAAAAGATATTAGATTATGCCATATATTTCATGATTTGCTGTCGCGCGAAGCAAGGAAGCTGGTTGAGTATGAGACATTGTTAAGAGTTTGTTACGTTTCGCTGCCTATTGCTTTAAAAGTAACAAAAATTCTATTGTTTGAAACGCTCATAGCTCCGTGTTACCTTTTGTTAACTTTAGCTGATCTAATATCTAATTTCATTTGTAACTAGACAACCATGGTTGGGGCGACTGGACCCCCTACGGGCCATGTACGTGCTCGTGTGGTGGTGGAGTGCAGGTAAAAACCCGTACATGCAACAGAATGCCCCAGGCCCAAGGTGGAACGGGATGTCCGGGACTAAGTTTTAAGACCCGGGAGTGCAACACTCACCCTTGCATTGGAACAGGTTTGTCTGTTTTCAGGATTTATGCGTGTTTACCGGGGTGTGCGTACAGGCGTGTTGGAGTGCTCGTACGTGTGTTACAGTGTGTGCGCAACTGTGTTCGGGTGTAGTTACAAGCGTGTTCGAATGTGCGTAAAGGCGTCTCGGGGCGGGCGTTCATGCGTGTACGGGTGTACGCACTTACTTATTTAGTCGTGTGTATAAGCATGTTAGGGTTTGCGTGCAATCCTGTTCGGGTGTAGTTACAAGCGTGTTCGAATGTGCGTAAAGGCGTGTTGGGGCGGGCATTCATGCGTGTACGGATGTACGCACTTATTGAGTCGAGTGCATAAGCGTGTTCGGGTGTGCGTGCAACTGTGTTCGGGTGTGCGTGCAACTGTGTTCGGGTGTACTTACAAGCGTGTTCGAATGTGCATAAAGAAGTGTCGGGGCTGGCGTTCATGCGTGTACGGGTGCACGCACTTACTTATTTAGTCGTGTGTATAAGCGTGTTTGGGTGTGCGTGCAAGCGTGCGCAATTGTGTGTCTGTCAGTGAGTGCTTATATGCATCCGTGTTTGTCTTTGTGTGTATGTACTATCTTTTAACTTTAACCTTAACTTACATATATAACCCGCATAACTTTATCAGAATAAAGAACAACGTTATCATTGTTATTGTCCTTACTATAGTTAATAGTGAGAGCTGGATGTGAAGAGGCATAAGAAACAACGAAAAGAAAACACTTAAGGGGAGAGAAGTGAGGCCATCCTTTACCACCTAACTTAGACTTGAGGAACCCACCTCTTACGATTAAGACGTAAGACGTTAAGACGTACCGATCTTAAAGTGGGACCTACATTTTAAGGTCCAAATATTGAACATTTTGCTGGCCAAAGATCAGGACACTAAAACAAGCTCCGTGTGAACGCAACACCAAACTGTCGTGGTTTACGAAACGGACCCAAATTTAAACGGCCTCGTGTAAACGGAGTCTAAATGCTTCTAATGTTGTAATGTTAACCACTTTTTCTTGTTTAGCTTAAGACTGTATTAATTCTGATTTTCGTTTTGCGCGTAGAAGTTTCGTTTGATACCAAAAACAGCTCAGGAAGACTTGGCCCAATCCAGGAGTATAGAGTCCCGTATAGCGGCGTGTACAAGATAACAGCCGGCGGAGCAAGGGGTGGTACACATTCCTACAACTACGGGTATCTACCTGGAACGTACCTGGGGGGTAAAGGGGCCACGATGGAGGGAAGGTTTCGCCTGACAGCAGGAACAGTACTGAAGATTGTTGTTGGCCAAAGGGGTGGAGACCCTGAGGTGAGGTTGAGGTGAAGGGGGGTCGGAGAACCACTCAAACTGCGGCAGAACTTGGGTTCTCAGTGGAGGATAATGCAGGCACCGGGGGTGGGGGAGGAACATTTGTTTATAAGGCAGACAACACTTTACTTATTGCGGCCGGTGGGGGTGGAGGTGCGTCGGCAGGATTCAATGGAGTAAATGGACAGTTAGGTACGAGTGGGGCTCGTAGTAATGGATCCTCTCCGAGCCAAAGTCGGGCCGGTGGTACTGGGGGTCAGCCTGGCCAGTGTAATAGTGC
>JAOBRD020035913.1:0-10615 GCA_027575215.2 Hydrozoanthus sils
CTCTCTCACTCTCTCTCTCTCTCTCTCTCTCTCTCTCTCTCTCTCTCTCTCTCTCTCGTATGTTATTATCTTATTGTTTCTTTTCGGCCGATTTCAAAAAGGTTCTTGTTGAAGTTTTCACACGATGCAAGAAAAGCATTGGGTACCTCTATGCCGTTATCCCTATTGATGTTGTTCCGATGGAGCTGCCTGAATGGCTTCTTTAGCTCGTCAATTGTAACAGTGTGGTTCCCGGTCTGCACACTTGAGATTGCCCCATATAGGGTAGTGCCAAGTCTTGTGTACATGTTCAGCTACCACTGATCCATGAGTCTTGCCAAGGGCGGGTATCCCGTTTTGTTCTTTCATTCTTGCATCCACTTGCCTGCCAGTTCCACCGTTATAAACTTTGTCACAGTCTCTACGGGGTATCCTGCACACAACTCCGTCCTGTTTGCCATTCGAGACTGGGTCCTTAGATCGAAATTAATGCCTTATAGGGGTGGTTTCAGTATATACTTGAATACTTGAATCTTTGTGGCCCTCCTCAAAACTGCCGAGACGGATAAACAAATCTGCCGAGAAAGAAAAGCGGACAGTAAGACCTCAAGAGGGGGACAGAGCTATGTTCGCTTAGATTAATCTAAGGAAGACCAACTTCTATAACAGAAAAGGTTTAACTTAGAGTATAGGTGCAGCATCGAAAGATGTTATAACATTTACCTACCTCGAAGTGCCGTATTTAAAACAGAAGAAACAGCCCGTGGATACCACACCCTCCTATGCTTTCAATGGGTAGTTGGACTTACCATAAGTTTTGTGCGCAGAGAGTATGGGATTTCCTTGCCGAGGGAGGGACCAAGAGAGCCTGGAACTAGACCGACACCAATAACGGCTGTAAAGGCGACTATGACTGATACAGCGAGTCCAGAACACAACTAGGGCATACTTTTGGTACAAGAGGTTTCACGCAGCAACAGTTCCACAACCCACCGCCAGGAAATCTAAACAAAGATTGGACGGAAAGATCGACACCTTTCCGGATGTCGAGAGCAAAATATACAGGGTCCTCTATGTATACTCACAGGGTGTCCAAGAAGAAATAGGAAAGCTTATTTATTTGATGTCCACGTGTAGTTTACCTAGATCAGTTTACCTGGAGGCTGGAACTGTTTCATGCTTTGACGGTGGAGGCCCAATAAGATCTTTTCAGACAACAGAAGAAGTTTCGTAATAGCTGCGAAATGGCAGAGAAAATGAAAGAGGAAATATTGTTAGTTATCAAGCCCAACAAGGCAACAAGTGACAATTTAAGCTTAGTCGGCCCCCATGGCGGGGTGGAACGTTCGAACGCTAAATGGAAAATGACTGGTGCATTATTTGATGTTTTGCGAGCTTGAAGAGCTAGTGGCATGAAGAACTACTAAAGCAGCCGCTGCAGTTGAATCCCAAGCAATCAGGCACATTCCATCCAAGACAAACAACGATGGCAGCCGCATTAATCTCTTAAGCCAATTGCAGAGGAGCAGCAATGAACTAAGCGGATTTGCCGGCTGCAAGGACTTTTACATTTTTTACTGTTATTACTAGGTTTATTTACTATTATAACTACTGTTAATCAAGCAGGAGCTGTATGGCTTCAAATGATCATGACAAGGGTTCATTGACGTCTTTTGCTTCTTGTTTTGACGAGAGACAAAATCGTTGTCTCTGTCCAAAAAAAGGTGAAAAAGACGTTAATGAACCCTTGTCACGAGTGAATAAAAATGGAGGAGAATGTGGAGTTGTAGGTTCTATAAACTAAATCCTAAATCTAGATCTATTTGAATATTGGATTACCAGACCTCCTTTATGTAGAGTGCGAAGCAAAAATAAGAAAAAAGCTCTTAGTAGGAGTGATCGAATATGAGCCTGTTTTGAGAAGGAGGGAAGAAAAAAATCAGGTTGATTCAATTTAACAATGCACTGTTTATCGCTAACATGAAAGTAAATTTTGTAATTCCTGGCGTCGCTTTGAAACCAGTTTTTTAACTGACTTTGTACCGGCATGTTCGAAACATATTTTTTTTTATTTTTCTTAAAAAAAAATTACAATCGGTATGACGTTGTTTGTTTTATTTTACGAAATTGGACAACAGATGTCAATTTTGACGAATAAATCACGAGAAGTTAACCAGCGAGAGTCAAACTTTTTTAAAACTCTGAAAAAAATGCTTTGTTGTAAAAATCTTTTTTAAACTAACCAAAGCTTATTTCTTTACTGAGCTAGAAATTTTGAAAATGACGCGGTTTTGATAAAATGCAAAATCAAATAACTATCTGCATATATTATACAATAATTTGTTTAATTATTACAAATTAGACAGTAGCCCCTCATAAGTATATTAGCAGCTGGTTTAGATAGAATACTGAGATAAGAGCGAAGAAGACCTATATCAGCCGACTTGAGAGGTTGCGGTCAGATAAAGTAAGTACAAAATATTAAGCTAAGATCTTGGCTTCATTAGACATATATAAGCAAAGAAATTCTGCTTGTGAAAAATCAAATACGCTTTTCTTCCGAATGTTTTGATATTTTCAAAGAGCACAATCAGTTTCTAGGTATAACACGATTTCTGTCTCGAATTTCTCATGATCTACTAAGAATGAGATGACCTTCGAAAAACAGGGCTTAAAAACTAGACAGCAAGAACAATAACTAGCCTGAAATTGCAGGAAGATACAAATTGTTTCTAAAAATCTAAGCTGTGAACAAATTCTTACCCTCATCTTTTAATAGTTATTGACGCAGCAAGATTTGTCACAACTCTGGTAAAACCTTATTCTGTTTTTGAGTCATCGTCGCATATCCGTTAAAAAACAAAATTGAGTAAAATTTAGAGCCAGGTTGAGAAATATGTTAGTAACTTGTCCTGCTAAAGCCTGTTTTACGCAAATAAAAAATTCCTAATTTTTCCGCTAAGTCGGGCCGAAATCCTACAATGCAACCAGTCATTCATTTCGCTTGCCACCGAGATAGGCTAAACACTTTCATTTATTAAGGGACTTATAAGAATCACTATGCAAGTACCCTTGATAAAGTCAGTTTTTCTATCAAGTAGGATTCGAAAAATGATGAGGGACCTCTCGAGAAAGTAAAAAACAGAATTTTAACAGGTAAACAATGTGTTTATAGTTTTTAATTTTGTGTTTTGTGAGGGTTTTTTTTTCACCTGGTATAAGTTACCGCTGTGTTGGTCTAACAGCTGAAGCTCAGGAAAATCCATCAAATGGCTGAACGGAAATTGAGTTTCGAACCTTTGGAACAGTCGATGACATGAATATGTTTTTATGAAAATAAATTAGAAGCAAAAAAAATACTCCACAACACGGAGAATTTTAAGGTAAAAATCAGTGCTAGTGCTAGTATAGAGTTTAAAAGATCCAGATGCCGGTCAACCAAAATATATCTGTGCACATTGATTTTGGTTAGCAATATTGATGCTTAAAACTTTGCGACAACAACATGAATATTATTCACTGAAACATGCAAATTTAGCTTTTTGAGCCACAACGTTAACCAGAAACTGCAAACTGTGCTGAATACAAGGGTACAATAATCTTAATGCCAAAATCCAGCAAAGAAACTGATTGAGTAGCGAACTCGGTATAATTTTGATATCTGCAAATACTTTGTTCTACCATGAAAATGCAGTATTTTAAATCTCTAACAGTTTTTACAAAATTTATTTTAACCCTAACCGTTTTTTAATTTCATTGTTTCTTTCCTCACTGGTGAGATAAATATTATTATTGTCCTTCTTTAGTCATGGCATTTAGCAAAAAATGGCTTCTTTATGTCATCCTGATGAATTGGAGGGCTCAGAATTGCAAAGGTGAACTAGCTAAATAGTCAAATGTATTATTTTTTTATTTTTATCAACTACAATATTGAAAGCAATTTGTTGCTTAAACAGTAAAAATGAAATAGTGATAAAAGAACGAACAAATAAATATCAATATAAAATGAATATACAAAAATAGATAAACATAAAAATTTAATAAAGAGATAAAATCAACAAATATATTACACATATACATACACACATACACACATATATACCTACAATACGTTCAATATAAAATATGAAAAAAAAGTCTATCTGTTGTTTTAAAAAGGAAAGTTAAATCACCATAAAATGATTTTAATTTCAAGACTGCATGTCATAAGAGTTTTGAAAAAAGCTACTTGATCATTTCAATTTAATTTAGGCACAAATGTAACTAAATTGGTTAAACTGGCTTGGACTGAAAGGATTAAAAATACCTTGAACCAGCGAAAGTTGTATTCTCTTTCCTAGAGCTTCTGTCCTTTTAACTACCACATGCCCACTCCATACCTCGTGTCTAGGTTCCGGCGGCTGAGAAGGATAGAGCGTCCTGGGGACGAGAATTACACACACTCATTACAGATCTCACTCAAACCATAATATAGCATGATAGCATAAGCTTTATTTTAATTTCTTTCTGCATTTATTTCTTTAGCTCAAACGGTAACTCCAACTACAGAAGAAAGTAAGAAACTTTATACTTCTTGTTTAAGATTTTAACTACTTTTTTAGTGACGACAAGTACAAAAAATGTTTGCGTATAAATGAATATGTAGCACGTTAACCAAAAAAGGGTCTATAGTAGAACAAGCAGGGATGTGCCAAAAATTGGAACTAACTATTTCAAGCACATTCTAAGCGCTCTTGTCATTTGATTAAATCAATAAAAAGGTAGCAAAGGTAAGCATCGTTTCGGAAGAAACTAGATTTAAGAAAAAAAACTGATAGTCCTGGATTACGCAGAAGTCAAACATTAAGTCGCTTTTGCAGTAGGAAAACTCAACTTACGCAAAATGACAAAATGAGCCCATGAAACGCAGTATTCGAAGTTGAAAATTTTGGTAGTTGTGTGATACCCAAAAATATGTTATGGAGGAGTTGATCTGTTGTGTAGACGAATTGTTTGTCATTGAATAAGTTTGCATACCGAAACATCTTGGTTGTTTAAAATACTGAGGTACTTAACAGCCTATTTTTCACTTGCAGTTATCATTCCAAAGCTGGATCCCCCAGAGGAAGGTAACATGCCATCATATCATGCATCACATTGTCGTCATCATCAAATTTTTACGTCATCACATGCATTACATCATCGTCTTTATCAACTTTCCACGTAATCATATCATGCATCACATCATCGACATTATCAACTTCTAACGTCATCATATCACGCATCACATCATTGTCATACCAAATATTTGCGACATTATGAAATGCATCACGTGATCATATCATGCTTCATATCGCCATCATCAACTTTTTACATCATCACATCGTGCATAACGTCATCATCAACTTTTTACGTGATCATATTATGCATCACATCCTTGTTCTTATCATCTTCTTAGGTCATCACATCATGCATCACGTCATCGTCCACTTCTTACGTCATCATATCGTGCAAAACGTCATCGTCGTCGACTTTTTACATGATCATATCATGCATCATATCATCATCATTACCAACTGTCTACCTAATCAAATCATGCATCACGTCATTGTCATCATCTACTTTCTACATGATCATATCGTGCATCACATCATCGTCATCGTCCATTTCTTGCGTCATTATATCGTGCATAACGTCATTGTCATCAACTTGCTACATGATCCTATTGTACATCTCATCATCGTCATCGTCCACTTCTTACGTCATCATTTCATGCATTACATGTGTTTTCTGCATAAAATTTCAAACTGATTTTGCAAGTTACAATTCTAATTTAAAGACAACCAATGAAATTTTCGCAAAATATCAAAATGCAACAAAAAAATTCATTCCATTCTTGCTCTTTTTTTGTGCGTTACACGAGAAGAAAACAATTTTTCAATTTTTAAAGCAAACAACAATGGAAAGAAATTTCCGCAAATCTTCAACGTTATCCAAAGAACTCCCAAAAGGAGCATTTCGTGTTCCATTTCGTAAGACGGGGGAGTTTAGATGGCCAGCTTGATACAACATGTACACTACATATAGTATTTGTGTCCATTCTTGTTCTTTGTCGTTCTAGTAGTTAAAACTTTAACGTATTTCCAGACTACAACGAGATCTACGCTATGTACGGATTGGTTGCCCTCTGCGGGGTAGTCGGCTCTTGGTATGGTGGCCAGTTCCTCTTCAAAATGCTTAATACCAAATACAGGGAAAGACAAGGAGAAAAACTACGGGATCACGAGGAATGTGACAAAGTTTCCAGCAACGAGTACGTGAAAGAGCCTGGCGAAGTAAATCACATGTACGAGAACAGCGGGGATGGCTCGAACCACGCGGGTGACATAAGTAACGTGGATGGAGCAAGCCAGTCGGGTGACTCAAGCAACATCGACAGCACGAACCACGCAAATGACTGGAGCAACGCAGATGCATCAAGCCACGCTGGTGAATCCAGCAACGTGGATAGCACGAACCACACGGGTGACTCCAGTAACGTGGATGACGCGAACCACGCGGGTGATTCCAGCAACGTGGATGGCGCTAACCACGCGGATGACTCCAGCAACGTGGATGGCGCGAACCACGCGGGTGACTCGAGCAACGTGGATGGCGCTAACCACGCGGATGACTCCAGCAACGTGGATAGCGCTAACCACGCGGCTGACTTGAAGGACGTGGGTTTCGCAGGCCAGTTGGGTCAAGATACAGAAGCATGCGATAACAAACAAAATGGAGCTAACGAGCTAAAAGACCCAAAACAGGGAAACAACGAGAACGCAACTTTTTGAAAGTGCGTAAATAAATTAAAGTAAGATCAATTCAAAATTCAATTTATGAAAACAAGCGAGAAAGGAATCCCTTTTGGTAAATACTAAATCTACTATCCCTCTCAGTGTCAATGACTAGTAAAATGAATTTACCTTGCCGCTTCGTTGCTTGGTAGATATCCACCACTAGTCACCTCTAAGAATAGATGATCAGAAATTATAGTGACGATAGTAAGTTTAGCAGAAGATTGTATAAGAGTTTTTTCCATCTTGGCTAAGTTGCACAAACTTTCTGCTAGTTCTTTAACAAATAATTTGGTTATAAGGGAAAATTCATTGAAGGTAAGAAAATACAATTTTAAAAGGTCAGATTCACCAAACTTTTCAGCTTGGAAAGAATAAATTTGCGTTTGAAAACATTACACAATTGTTTCCTCGGGAGACAGAGGATTCAGCCATTTCTTCTTGTGTACGGTTAATTTTTCTCGGGAGACAATGAACCAAATATCTATCTTGTTTGATATTCGCATCGCTGACTCGAGTGGCATATAAAGTTGTACACGAGAGGGACAGGCTGCCTTGCGACTAAGCTGCTCCCTGTCCTACGAGCCGGCTTAAATCTTCGCTTCGTGACTCAAGATTCCACCGGAATTATGGATTGGATATCAAACAAATAAAGGCCCCGTGAAAACTCTGCACTTGTACTTCCTTAATTCAGTGTTTTCGTCCAATAGGATCCAAAATGGCATGTTTCTTTTTATGACAGTTTCTGGGATAATGTTAGAGGCCTTTTTCAATAATAATGACAATGATTTTTGACTAAGGTATTCCTTACTAAGTTTTATTTACTTTATTGCCTTTTGTTTCACAGATAGACAAGTGCACTTGAAGATGAACAGTCTACACTGCTTTCGGAATAAATACTTCGTTGTTTATTAGGAACTGCGTAGTACAAACAGTATTTTCTATCAAATTAGCGGATTTAACGCTTTAATTCATGCATTTACACTTGACTCTCGCTTTATTAAGAAATATTTGAAGATGAACAATTCATTACCAGTGTTTGTAGGCTTTATGCAATGACTTGTTCAACAGAAAATAAAATTGCAAACCTGTGCAGATTTTTCATAACTTCATATACCTTGTCGTAGATAACCGAAAGGTTGAGCTGTTCCTTGGAATGGACTAAGCTTGAATTGCAATTTTGTGTGAATTTCAGCGAGTGTCCGCAAACTCTTTGACGTTCAAAGAAGGAAAGTGTTCTGCTTCAAATACGTTTTTAATCAGAAACATTTTTGAGCAATTGGCGTGTATTGACAATGTATAATGGCGTTTTTAGTTGTTCTAGTCTTTTCTTCCTTTCACCGTTATCATTTTGAGTCTTAATTTAGCAGTTGCTCGGGCAACTCTAAAAGATTAGTCAGCGTCATATAACCTTTGTTCACATGTAGAGAATGAAAGAAACGGTAACTTGAAGACAATTTTTATTAGTATTTGGTACAAGGTTGTGCCACGTAAAGGGATCCTCCACTGTTTACGTGTAACATTACTGGAGTTTGATTATCCTGTACACAACTACGAACGCCAGGCAATTTAGTTTGATAATTTAAACTATTAGAATTTCTCGCGTGCCGCCACTTCAGATTATGACGTGTAATGGTTGCAGTGTCAGACCCTCTCGTTTATTACTCGGGCTACGCACGTAGTGTTTCAGCCCAAGGTGTAAATTCGGTCCTATTTTCCTCCCGGAAAATGTAATTCTTGCGCAATTGTGTCAAACACGCTACGCCGTACCCTCCTTTCCCTGAAACGA
Source organism: Hydrozoanthus sils (assembly GCA_027575215.2). NCBI lineage: Eukaryota > Metazoa > Cnidaria > Anthozoa > Zoantharia > Hydrozoanthidae > Hydrozoanthus > Hydrozoanthus sils. Next base: position 8,584 of record JAOBRD020035913.1, read on the forward strand.
ACTTTGGCTTCAACCGCATTGAGTATCCAAAAAGCAAACCAAGAGACGGTTGGGTGTGAATGGAAGATCCAAAGTGCTTTGCGGGAAGCTGTTTCATGCAAGAGTGTACACGTCATCAGATCAGCTCTCAAGCGAAAGAAGGTGAATTCTGTGTTTTTACCTATTTTTTTGATTGTTGAAAAGGCATCAAGTGTTGCTTACAGTTTCTATGGAAGGATTTGGCTCGTAGCAGTTTTAGCCGTGACGACTTTGTGCTATTTTTACCATTGTAGGTTGTAACAAAGAGGTATATCGTATCGACTGAATTCGGGACAACGATCAACTGCGTTACAGCGAAGATCTTTGTGTTTTATGTGTTTATGAAAATTGAATCCTCATACTATATCTAGATTGTACTGACAATGGCCAATCTCAGGTTCTATTTGAAATAATGAACATTACCTTTAGTTATGTTATTACAAATCCTCAAAGAATGCTTCATTAAAACGTTCCGTTTGTATTTTGAACAAATCCCGGTAACGTAATGTAGTACCTAAACTTCATATAATAAAACAAAGACTGAGAAATGCTCTTTTCAGCTTTTTCATATACAGTTTTGTTTAACTGACCAAATACGTAGCCCGAGTGAACGCTACCTTAGCGTCTTGTCATTCAAAAGGTACGTTTTAGTGCATGATGTCATGTACAATACATGAAAAATCGTGATGAATAGCTAATAAGCGAGCCCAAACATAACGCATGAAAAAACAAGCATGGCGTCAGGCTCGAAAACAAGCGTAAAAACGAGCATAAAACTTTTCGCTTCGCTACCAAGAATGATTGACATGCAAGCAAACAATGATCTCGACGAGATTGAAGCATGAATATGGTCTGGCACGTGCATTTAGCAGGTCTGTGCAAATTGAAATTTTACTTAACCTTAAAGTGGGTTAACAAAAAATACTTTCCTTAACCGATTTTGCTATTTTTTCCTAACATTGAGAACAAATGAGACTGTAATGTGTGTGACTACAAGCTAGCGTGAACTGAAGAAACGACAAACCAAATGCATGGAGCCGAACTTCGAGAATCATGTCTGTGACAATGTTTGCAAGCTATGTTTTGGTGAACTCAAGCTACACTCGAGTTTAATGATTTTGTATCAAAACTGAACTTTTTAAGTTTTGGGAAACGTTCATAAGATAAAATTCGTGGTAGACAAAGGATTAAATTTACTTAATACAAAACTACATGACTACAACGGTCCGCTCTCTTTTCATTTTTTTTCAAAAATAATGCAACCTCGTTCTAAGGGCCCTTTCCTCTCCCCCCGGGGAGGTTGAAAATAATGCAGAAAGATCGAAAAACAATCAGTTGACCAATCAGTGCCGTACGTTCCCATGACACAACGTCTAAATTCATTGAACCGTGAAGAAGCATCTTTAAAAGTCAATCTTTTGGAACAAGTTTTAAGAAAGTTGAAATATTTGATTTTTATGTACATTTGTACTAATCTCGTACAAAATTCAATTCCTGCTATATTCGGTTAAGTACAATTTAGGATCTGGTTATGTTTTTTTATGTAATATTTATAATTAATTAAAGTTTAGAGAAGCGCGCATTGTTTGAACCTAGTCATAGAGAAAAACGTTTTGATGGAAAATTGGTAATTAAAATGAGTCTGGGGACATGCTACAGTGGAAAATATTGAAATTTAAAGCCTCTAAAAGTGCTGAAAATACTTCCAATTTTATCAATCATTGGTTAAAAAGCAATCCGTTTTCTCAATTTCTTGTTGGTTCTAACGAAATAACAAAGAATTTATTTTGTAACATAATTGAACTCTTGGTCTCTTGGTCCATAAATGCGGTGCCACGACTTCCTTTCCTTCCTGGATGCAAATACATTCGGAACTGTTTAAAATGTTTTTGTTCTAATATTTTCGGAAGTATTTGGAAAATTGATGGGGCGGCTAAAGCCTTCTAGCTACCCCCACTGCGCGATCCCTGATATTTAATAGTTTTGTCAGTGTTCAGAAATCAACTTAACTGAA
>JAOBRD020036018.1:0-10615 GCA_027575215.2 Hydrozoanthus sils
GTACAAAGCAGTGCTTTAAACTTTAGTACAGAGCAGTGCTTTAAACTTTAGTACAGAGCAGTGCTTTAAACTTTAGTACAGAACAGTGCTTTAAACTTGAGTACAAAGCAGTGCTTTAAGCTTTAGTACAAAGCAGTGCTTTAAACTTTAGTACAAAGCAGTGCTTTAAACTTTAGTACAGAACAGTGCTTTAAACTTGAGTACAGAGCAGTGCTTTAAACTTGAGTATAAAGCAGTGCTTTAAGCTTTAGTACAGAGCAGTACTTAAACTTTAGTACAGAGCAGTTTGGAGTCCTTTCAAACCATGTGGGGTCATAAAACGCTGTCATATGTTTTGAAAGCTTATCTTAGGGACTTAAGTAAGCACTTTTATTCATTTATAGAACTTTGAACAGAAGTCGCTGTTGGAAAATCCCTAAAAGCTATAAAAATGCCAATAACAAAAAAATTCGAACCCCCTCAATTTTTTCAGTCCATTGTTTTCTTGTGTGTCAAATTATTTGTTCTCCCAATGAGCTTTTATGATACAAGGGGAACCAAATTGCCACTTGGACCTTCTAATATAATGTGCTATGCCATATGGACCCGAACAGCATCTTTCTTCAGACATTTCTGCTTGCAAACAATGCAGGAAAGAGTTTTGGAGTTTCCAAGTGCTAAGAGACAGCTACGACAGAATATGTGCTTGCATGGAAGGCAAAATACTGCCTGATGTTGCACAGTCACCTTACAGCCTGGGCACTTGGTTACATTCTTTGCCAAAGAGTCTTGTAAAGTTTTTAAGGTTGTGTAGTTGTTGGTTTCTGTGACAAACAAAATGAAAAAAGAATGAAAAAAATACAGGATAAAATGTAAAGAATTACCCTAAAAATGTTTTTAGCATCACTATTGAAATTAAAAAGGTATGAAAACTGCAGAAAAAAAAACATTTTCATTCTGATTAAAATTAGAAATTTTAAAAAACTTTACAGTTTACACATATAAAAATTTTTCTGTAAAACTTAATGTTTCGGCTGCACTTGTGGTGGCCTTCATTCATTCTGATGAAGGCCACTACAAGTGTGGCTGAAACATATGTAAACCGTAAAGTTTTTTAAAATTTCTAATTTTAATTTACATGCATGTGACACGTAAAAGCCTCAAAGATACTAATAATGTTCACTCTGATTTGGAATCCCTTTTAAATGTTTTTTTTTAAATAACCTTGATTTTTCTCCGAAAACTAACAGCTGATTTAATTTTGACCCCTAAAAAATATGATGAGCACCCTATGCCAAATAGAGGAAGAACCTGTTTCCCCACCTCCCAGGGACTGGTCTTGTCTGAGATTGATCCCCTTTGTGTACGTCATAAAAAGCAAAAAGCAACTATGATGTACAAATCCCTTCATGGCCTGGCTCCTTCGTATTTACAGCACCTTTCTGCATCTCATCACACAAATTATAATTTGCACAACTCTAATCACAAACTATCACTTCCTCACCCGCAAACAGACTATCTTAAGAGAAGCTTTTCTTATAGTGGCACTAAAATATGGAATGATTTACCACTCCATGTTAGATCAAGTGCGTCACTCGTTCAATTCAAAAGGGAAATAAATAAGTTATTTTAATTGGCTTCCCACACAGCAATCATGTAAAGCAGTTTGGTGTTTAATGTATATTGACTTTTAAACTTAAGACTACAATTTTAATTAACTGTAAATACCATTTTATAACTGATGATTTTACCATGTACAAATAAAAATAAAGATTAAAAGATTATGTTACCTGAGAAATTGATCTGACCAAACACTAAATACAAGAACCTTAGTGGCCCCACTTGCATGTTCTGGTGACAGGGGTGGAGTAAAATCATTTTGGGTCTATGGAAGATGCTAGGATTTTTGGGTCATGAAAAAAATCCAGCATGAGTTGAAGAGTCTACTGCAAAAACAATGTGAGTGGCTTTTGATGAAGTTCTCAATTCTCCCTACATTATCCTTTGTATCTCTCTAGAAGTGAACCATTGGGAGAATTAAGCATTTCATAAAAAGTCATTTTTGTACTAGGCTCTTCAGTTACTGGGTATGCTAAAAAGATACTAGGGTATTGGTTATAAAGTGTGAACCTCTGTCAGACCCCACCCTTGTCATGAAAATGGCCCCTGGGACAACAGTTCATGGGCCATCTGTGTTGATATTAACTTACATCACCTGTACAATAGTTGTTTAATGAAATAGACAACCACGTGTGCGCAGCTTTCGGTGCCAAGAGAGTGGCAGCAGTGGACAGTGGCATGGCTATGCAGTGCTGACGAGCTCGATAAGAGCAAAACAGCTGTCCACTGCTGCCGCTCTCTTGGCACCTAAAGCTGTGCACACGTGGTTAAGTCTATTTCAATAATTATTTAACTGTACATAATAGTACCTAAACTTCTAAGTTATACTTACGACTAGTTGAAGTAGCTCTGGACTGTGTAATCAAGGAAGCTTCAGCATTTAATATTTGGGAGTCGCACATTGAACTCTCTGGTGATTGTACAGCAGGCCGCATAAACCTTGTAAATGAATGCAACCCTTGTAATGCTTCTGTGAGTGCAACATCAAGGCTTTGTGACACTTTACTTTCGTGGTCTACAGGGAATGCTAACAAGAGACAACAACTAACTAGTTTAAAAAACTAATAATAGTCCAATCTCAATTATTAAGCAACCATCCTTGGGACTTTGAAAAGTGGTCACTTAATTAATAAAGGTTGGCTGCTTTTATAAATATAGAGGTATCAAATCCTTTGGGGGAGGAGTACTCCGGGGTCAAAAGGGTAAGGATGACTGTCAGAAAAAGTTCCAAAATACCCTAAAAAATATCAAGGGATAAAAATTTTCCACCCTAAAAAATACCTCTCGATTTTAAAATTACCCTAAAAAATACCAATTAAAAGCTGAAAATTTTCCCTGGGTAGCTAGCGGGTCGGCGCTAAGTCCCCTCATGTTGTGCTGAATGTGACAAGCAGTGAATAAAGGTGTGCATGTAACAGAACGTTTGCCAAAGGACTTTTTTCTTTTAAAAGATCTTAAAGGTACGCACGTTTGCTAAAATACGGGACTGCAAGCAGTTCAATAGCTTAGCATTTTTAAACCCTAAAAAATACCAGGCTCTTGGTTTAACACTGGATTTCTTTTTACACCCCCTAAAAAATACCAAACTTGCAATTTTAACCCCTAAAAAATATGATGGTCATGTACCTATCACCCCAATATAGGGAGTACCCCCAGGCCCCCTTACGGGTATCAAATACCAGGCAGTTTACTGATGTCAAAATAATCAGGACTTTTGAAAGTGGCATTTAGTGAAGATCGGCCGCTTAATAAAGGTCAGGCAGTAATAGTCAATTTTATTTTTGTAACATTTTTTCCACCTAAAAACTTGACAAAACTTGCAAAAACCTTTAGCAAGAAATCATTGGTATCAACTTTGCTGAATGATTCAGTTCCAGTTGATTGACAGAAATAAAAGTTGGTTATTGGTACATAACAGTGGCACAATATACTATCGAAGTACTTTTTCCATGCATATTTAAAGTGCCTATAACATGAAATGTTTTTTTACGTCAATGGATAGACTTTTAGTTCTAAATTTGGAACTGCGGTGATAAAATTTTTTATGGTTCCGAAGATATTTTAAAATCTTTTTGTTTTCAACTGATGATATCAGTTGTTGGGCAGGCAATTTTTTTTAGTTTTTTTAAATGGCTGGCAAATGAATCCATAAATTGGTAAATATTCTGAAGAATAACTCAAGATACACCATCAGCCCAAGTTTGGCTTAAATTAATCCAAAGGTTATGGACTGGCAGCAGGTATTAAAAGCTTGAAAATTTCCCTGTACAACAAAATGCAACTGACATCATCAGCTGAAAATATTGAATGTCAAAATCTCAAGAACCATAAAAGATTTTGACAAAAAACTTTTCACTGCTATTCTTCATTTAGCAAGGTCTATCTGCCTTTAAGTCAAGATTGGTTTTTTGGGATAAATTCTTCATGCTACAAGGGGTAAATTATTTGTGCCAAATTATTTTAATTATAATAGCAACTGTACCAGATTCATGCGGGTACTCACAATTCGATTTATTTCCTGACACACCATCACCACAATCTGTTTTCACATCATTTCTTGCAGTAGAAAGAACACGAGGTTTTTCTCCTGTCTGGTGGAGGCCATTATTCATAGGGTGGCCTGCACTGCGATTGGTCAGTTGCACTAATTTATGGTCATTCTTTTTTCTAGTTATTAAACTATTAGTGTCAGAACTAACCCTTTTCTCATCCCTTCCAACTGTTCTACCCAAGTTTGATACATCAAAATTTGACATAAGCAAGAACTTGTCAATTCTTACTTTCAATGAACTGTTGGGTAAGGGTCTGTAGCTGTCAGAAAAAGTTATACCAGTAAATGGATCTGCTGCTGGTCGGCCCCAGTCCTTTTCACATTCTGTGTGTTTTTCTAGTGTTGTGCTGTCAATATTGTGACCTGATGGTAAAATAATTGGGATTGTCATAATAGAGCAGGTAATTGGGTCAATAAATTCTTGAGGAATGTCAATTGAGCTCAAATTGCCGATGCCTGGAATATTACCACTACTTTTGCTTGTGGATTTATTTTGCTTAACATCACAGAAATCAAAACTTTTAAGACTCTCCCCTTCAATTTCTTCTTGGATTCGTGATACATGTTTTATGACTTCCTGGGAGCAGTTTTGTGCTGGTTGACCCCAGATCTCAATACTCTTTAGTGCCGGAACAGATGAGCCAAGAACTCTAATGATACGTACAATGACATGTGTCACAAGTTGTAATGCATGCATATTGCGGAAATCATACATTACAGTGTCTGGTTCATTCACTGTCGTGTGTGAGCTTTGAGTTTTCAGTGGTCGTGTTTCATGAAATCTCCTGTTGTATAGTGTAAATGGCGTCCCAACTTCTGTAAAAACATGTGCAACTGATTTAAAAAGGTTTCTATGCTCAGTCTTGGCGGAGAGTGTCGTTATATCATGTTCATAAGAATGTAACAGAAAAGCATTGCAGAGCGGGTCACTTTCTTCAACTTCTGTCTCACGTCCACCACATTTTAAAAAACCCTTTACTGAAGTAATTTTCTGTTTTTTCCCTCCGGCAGGAACAGTTTCAGATCTTCTTTTCTTTCTGCCAAGGCCTTGACTTTGTCTTTGAGTTCCAAGTCCTGCTACAAGAACTTCAAATCCACAAGAAACTTGTGAGCCAACTTTTGGATCAAGAACAATTTTCTCAATGTTGACTGAAAAGGGTAACTGGCACAGTATTTGGATAGGGGTTTTGATGAAATGAGCTGCCAAAAATCCTCTTGAGCTTTCTCGAAAATCGGAACTAGTTAAATTTGACACTTCGTAGCCATCAGAACTGACAGCATCGCAACTCAATTTGGCCTGGAATAAATGATTGAGAAAATTCAATCGCATCTTCTGTCAAGGTTTAAATGCGTTGAATACACTTTCGCTTAGGAAATCCTTCCTAATTAGTCCAAAAATTATTTCTTATGTTATTCTTCTTGTTCTTTGTCAGCCATATTGTATTTGCGAAGTACAGTCCGCGAGGTACTAAGCACTAGCTTGGTAACCAAGCCTTCACTCTTGAACTAAAATGGCGGATTCATCTCAAAGTCAACTTTACACTAATGGCTCACCTCCGCAAATCGCCGAATTAGCAGAAATGTTTCTGAAATTACTTCCAGAAAAATATTTAGTTGTGGCATCAAAAGTATGCAGACTTTGGAGATATATAGCACAGAGACTGCGAGCGACACGGCGTTATTGTGTCACGTGTCTTGTTACAAACCTTTACCCGAATACACCAACTTTCGACTTGATCAAACCAACCTTACGATTTATTGATGAACTTCACTTCGAGCCGTCTACCTTGATATTATTTGCTAACTTTTATCCAATGCAGAATTTTTGTATTCCAAAAAGAATACTGCAGGAGCTGTTCAAAAATTGTTTGCCAAGTCGATGCTTTGTTGCAGGATGCACAGGGAGACCAATCATTGGGTCAACATTTTCAAATATCTATGGTGAATGTTTAAAGACACAGAAAATTGAGAACATGAAATGTCTGTCGGCACTCTTTATACCTCAAGCAATTGATATTCATGTTTCTTCATTTTATATTCCACTTAAAAACAAGTACAAGAAAATTCAGGGTGTTCGGGCTTTTCTCCCAGACATGAATGACGTAAAACTGGTTGTGATCTTCGCACATCCACTCTCGCTTGGCAAATTAACACATCTCACAATTGCAATAAAAGACAAATATGGAGAAGGAGTAAGTAAAGAACAGATGTTATTGCTATGAATTGTGGCTAGTTAGAGGGCATTGATTTGGCACCAGTTAATGTCCATTGGACGTTAAGGGCTTACCCCCTCACCCTCCTTAATGTCCACCATTATTTTGGCCTTTTTATAAATACAACTATTGAATACCCCGCACCTCACGATAATTTGATACTGTGCGTTCCTTGTTCTTTACAAACCTGTGCACATTAAAATCAAGACAACCTCAGGCACTGACTCTGACTTCATATACCTGGACCAACAGTCTCATTTGAACTTGATGATATATTTATAATTACATTGATTTAACTGTAAAACATACTGATTCAATTCTTTCAGTAAGTAGATAGAGTTTTGAATGTTTTAAAGAGTTTTTCCTTAAAATCCACTAGCAACCACTTGAACGCCATCCCCCCTTCTACATCCAATTCAATGGACATTAAGTGGTGCCAAATCAATTTTACACCACCCCCTTAGATTTATGATAAACAAGACAAATGTGTTGCTGGCAAGAAAATTATAGTAAAATAGCTGTTTTTCTCTCTAAAAGCCACACAATACTGGTGTAAGTTGCTATAATGAGTGCCAGGGGGCTTATTTATTTTTTTACCTTCCAGACAGGGGGCTTATAAGAGATGAGTGGAGGCTTATTTAAAGATTGCCAATTTAATAGCCGAAGACAGAAACAAACCATGAACTCTGGATAACAAACAGATTTAACAGCAACAAGTGGCTCTGTGTTCCTCTGTCCTACTGTAATAAACAGCACTATTTTAAAACTAAAACAGATACTCTGAAGTCCCTAATAATAGTATAGAGCAGAATAGTGGTACAGGGTGGAAAAATCTTTCAAAACTAATAATAGTATATGAGATGCTCAAACAGAGGGCTAACACTCGAAACGTCATCCCACGGCGACGATAATTTATTTATCATATAATACTTCAAGTTTATATTACTCACCGATGCATTCAATAGTTTTTTTAAAAACTATATACCTAATAAAAGTAATAATAGTATATAATGGAATAGTAGTATAGGGTGGAAAGATTTCAAATACAAGTTTGTAAACTAATTAATAAAACCGTAATATCAATTTTAAAAAGTATGAAATAACTTTTTTTGTTGGAGATGGGTGCTGCTTCTTGTCAAAAATGAGGATTGACAAATGTAAACACTGAGCATTGTGTCCCAGAAGAAAAATAATTATTATTGATAGTCTGAAAACTTGCAGTGGAGATGCTTGGCTTTCGAAACCCTGAAATTAATAATAGTACAATCCCAAATAAGGCCCATATATACTGGAAATTTAGTCAAAAATAAATAATGCATTTACTATAATTATTTAGGACTTCAGAGTACAACCATTATAAAAAAAAACAAATGGCACAATACCCTATCTTAACTGTATGAATATTATAGACCTCTTTGAAAACTGGCTATCAGACATAGTTAGGACTGGGAACAAGTGTATGAAGGTGAGGTCATAAAGGCTGCACTAATGAAAAATGGTACTCTGCTCAAACCTTTATGTCAAAGTCATTTACCAATTTGAGTTCCTTATCAAGCATCTCTACTGAAATGACAGACATAAAAGATTGAGCAGAGCACTGTAGACTTAATTTACTACCACATTTTCAGGACTTTAACCCACAAAACAAACAAAAGTCAACAGATAACCCACACCAGTGTAAAACCTGCACCCTTACTCATTCACTTTTGTTAATGATGTATATCATTACATTTAATGTTCAAATCTAGCAGAAATTTTTATTGAAAAAACCAAAAGTGTTGTAGTGTACTAATTGTAGCCAGACCAACTTCAGAATCTATAAGATAACCAACACCAGTATATTACCTGCACCTTCTCCAATACAAGATAAAATTAACAGATAACCCTGGGTTATTGTGTTGAAACTACAGTAATAATGAGGCCTTTATGACCTCAATACATGTAGTACTACACATTTTTTGTTTCACAGCCTTTTTTTCAAAGAGGTTCTTTGTTGTCAGGAGGATAAAAACAGTGTTCTAGCTGGCTACAACAAATGATAGTGCCCCATGACTGATTATTATTATTTTTGGGTCAGAGATACATTGTTTTGGATGATGGTTCAAAATGCTCAAGAACTCGAAAAATAAAATATTGAGTTGAAACATCAACATTTTACTGCATTTTGGCTACAATTTCATTATAATATTACAGCAGAGGCCCTGAAAACGATAGGGCACTGGATGAAAGTGGCAGAGTGCTGGATAAAATAACAGGACACAAGAAAAAATGACAGAGTGCTGCACCCTTTCATTTTAGCCTAGCTACAACACTGGAAAAATAGGCCAGTATGGTGTTGGTGGCACAGTTGCCAAGTGGTTAATGTGTTCGACTCATTATCCTAAGGTTATAAGTTCGACCCTGGCCAGACCACTGTGTTGTGTCCTTGAACAAGACACTTTACCCGACTTTGTTCCAGTCGACTCAGCTGTATAAGTGAGTACCAGTTTTGCTGGGAACTAACCTCCAATAGGTTAGTGCCCAGTCCAGGGGGAGTCAAAGATTCTCATCACACTATGGAAACCGAAGATAAGCAGCGTCCTAATGGGCCAGTAAGCTCAAGAAAGGATTTAGCTTATTTTTTATAGTAAACCAATCATGTATAGAATAACTTGTCTCTTTGTCTCCAAGTCACCCAGCTCGGTCTCCTTTTAAGATAAGGGTCTGATAATGGACCAAAACAATTTATTCCCAAGAAGGTAAACTCTATATACTCTTATTTTCTTTTTGGAAAACATTTGGAATGCATTTCCTGGCTCACACTTCTCATTGTTTTTTGTTTCAATTGGCTAAAATATAATATTTTTGCCTGCCGAATTATTTATTTTATCACATACTAAGGCTGTGTTGATCTATTGGAACCAACCATTTCAACCTAAACCGGTTTTGTTTGGTTTGGTTGAAGTTCCCAATAGAACACAGTCATTTTCAACCATTTTTGGTTGACAAGTTTTCAACCCTTTCAACCAGGGTCAGAGTTGGTTGAAATGGTTGATCAACCAAACCTACCGAAGATGGTTTTTCTGAATAGAACACACAAAAAAACCCAACCAACTCAACCAACCAAAAACGGTTGGTTCCAATAGAACACAACCTTAGTTCGATATTTACATAGTAGATCTCTGAAATATATCAGCCACCCATAATTATATTAATCACACATGGTGATATCAAAAACAGCCAATCAGAATGCATGATTTCCATATCATCACGTGTGGTTGATATGAAACTTTTCCCGCCGTTAAAACAACTTGTCAATCTACTTCATTCACGATTGAGAGAAACGTGTAGAATCTCACTAAGTATGTGATAAAAAGAAAATTTGCGCTCACTCGAAGATAATATTCATATCTCTGCACGGCCATGTAATATCCTCAATTTAGCCCAGAAAACGCATCACAATGTCTGAAAAACTGATTATTAATAATTGTAAATAATTAATTTTAAAAAGAAAATAAAGACCAGTTGTGAAACCCATATAGTATAAATTATTAATTTTTTGTTTCTAGGTGACCATAGTTGGCGGTTACAGTGATAGATTTCTGTTCCATCACAAAGATGTCACCTCAAATGAGATTGTTGGCTTAGTGTTTAGTGGAAACTTGCAAGCAACATCAGTTCTTGTCGAGGGTAAGCATGAGACAACAGCAGCCCAATTAGCATCGATAGACCAAGCAATGAAAAGGCTACAAACCTCCAGTGACAAGAAAGTCAACAGTTTCGGCTTGATGTTTGCTTGTTCAGGGGATGAAGTGAGCACTTTCCAGAAACAATGCTATATAGATTTTGGGACAAATTTCCCTGATACTCCTTTAGTAGGACTTACAGGAAAGGCTTCATTTGGCTGTGACATGGAAGTTCTGAAGTTACAAAAATGCAGCCCGGGTGGTCGAGATTTTTTACAAACAAGTTCAGTAGTTTTGTGCCTGTGTTCCTTTGGAAATGGCCATAAGATATCTTTGAAGCCATTTTTAAAATAGTTATTGTAAGATTGACCCAAGATTTAATTGAACAATTTTTTCTTTTTTTATTTAAAGATAGTTTATATATTTAGTGCAATTCATATTTAACCCTTTCAGCCCAGGCCTGTTTATCAATATCTAACTTCTCCTTACATAACTCATACAAAACAAGTCACTCCATAATGAGAAAATAGAAATTGATCAAACAAGGTTAACAATTGAAGATGAAAAGCAAAATTCTCCTAAGCTGG
>JAOBRD020036122.1:0-10615 GCA_027575215.2 Hydrozoanthus sils
CCCCCCCCCCCCCCCCCCACATGATTTTTCTATTGGTTCGTCCCTTAGTCAGGTTCTTTGTTAAAATGTTTATTCTCTGCTGTTAAAAACAGTCTTCAACATTTCCTAAACTCCAGAAAAGTACTACTCAGCATAAATTCACGTTTTTTTATTAACCTAAGGCTATGTCCAAAGGAACCTGGAGTCTGGGCACTAGCGCCCAAGAACAATAAAGCCTAATTAGCAAACTTCATTCCTACTCCATTTTCAATTTAGAGCAGCAAGAAATTGCGGACATACAAATTAGTGTTTTGTGGTTAAAGTGTCTGGGAACTACCAAAAGCGTGTTCACACAAAGCAAGGACACGAAGTCAACTCCAGTGCGAGGTTGAGACCTTGCAGTCGCGCACGGTGCCGCCTTGTCCGAATTCTGGCGTTTGTACTTGAAAAACTAGCATGTTTACATTGATGACCAGCGAAAATCGTTCTCGGTAAAGTTGCCCGAGCACGAAGTGTGAACGGAGCCTAAACTACTCTAGGCTGTTTACATTTCTCAAAATCTAGCTAGTTTCCAATTCTTTGTGACAAGACTAAATTCAAAATGATTCTCAAAACTTTACTTAGGGACAGACCAGCTAATCTCGTGCGGGTGGAGAGGGGGGGGGGGAATTTTAAAAGAAAATAGGCAAGGCAACCCATGATAGAAAAAAATGCATGCCGAAATCCTACAAAGAGAATGTATGGAAATCTGCAAAAAAATTTTTTTTTTCTGAAGCTTGATTGGAAAAAAATTATAGAAAAACTATTCTTCCTCTTCCACCAACGAGATCAACTGATCCATCCCTTAAAGATTATTCTAAAAGTTAGTTTTTCCGACGGTATTACAGCTTAAAGATCTTTCCCTTTTGCAGAATTACTGAATTGAATTAATACAAGAAACTATTTTGTTTTCAAGCAGTCAAGGTCAACACACAAGTTAACAGAAATACGCGATTTGTTTCAAAAACTAAAATTATCCATTTATGTGCCGTAATAATATTAATAACTGTGGGCCTAGTTTTGTTTATTTAACGATCGATCGGTATATCCCCCAAAGATATGGCTTTCAACTCTGACAATAACAACAGTCAAGCCTTTGTTGTCGCATTTGGAATGGAACGTTGAAGCAGAAAAACCGTCTGATCCACCGTGCCAACATTTTTTCCACTTAGTAAGTGAACTCTGAACAAAGGGCTTCAACCATGAACTTAGTTGCTCTAAGTAGGTTTCATTGTTGCTGAGTATTGCAGACATTTCTAATCCGCCTGAAATTTACAATTAATATTTTAAACTAGTTAGAAGTCTGGAAATACTACTACTACAGTTAAATCCCGATTACTTGAGCCCTCGGTAACTCGAATTATCCGCTAACTCGGAAGACAAAACTGGTTTCCCTTTGGCTTGCCTCATATAATTACCTACTGTTATTTCAAGCCCTACAGCTTGACACCCCGATAACTCAAAGTAATTCCGTTTCCCTTGGCAATTCCACTTACGGCGATGTTCAACTTGCACAGCTACCTCTACCCTAAATAAACTACCTTTTTATCATAGATTGTCAAAGCAATGTACTTTAAGGTAAGATCTGTTTAGGTTTTTAATATTTGCGAATATTTTGCACTTGCTGCTGTTAATTATTGTGTATATGGTTTAGCTGTTTGGTATGGATATAAATTTTAATTTTTCTTATAATATTTCTATATAGCATACACTTTTTAAAAAAAGTTTTTACCTTCTAATTTCAGTACTTAAATGGCATTTGAAGCAAAAATAATGGCCATCTACATTTTCTACAAAACAAATAAAGATCACCGATTTAACATAGTATACAAAGTAAACTGTCCTCAACAACAAATTACTGGCTCATATATTAGAGAAACGGCTAGAAGATTAAAACAACGAGTAATAACCATAGCTCAAGGGTTAAAAATCCAGCTTGCCTTTAAAGTAAGAATTTCGTCGGGCCGTTCTACTAATAAATAGTTTCCCCACAAACAGTTTTTTTTTTATTTCGAGTGAGATCAACTTGTGTTCTTGCTAAAACGTAAATTTGAGCAAATTCTAAGTTATCCCGCACATATTTTTTTCCATTAAAAATATATTAATTGAATTTTTTCGCTTCGACAATTTTGATGTTTTTAGCGGGCCTATCAGAAATTCTTAGTTTCAGTTAAAACTCTAAAATTTTCTTCAATCAGTAGATAATTACAAACATCTGTAAAATCATATTATACATTACAAAAAGTCATGATTTGCTCCGCGCCATCGCGCGATGCGAGCTTCGTTTTTCCACCCCAAAATTTGATCGTAATTGGATTTCGACTTACCAGGTCAAATTAGGTTTTTCAAAATGTTTGCCATACAAAAGAGTCTCTGAAGCGTCTTTAGGCAGCGTTTAGGCAGCTTAAGGCAGCCTTTTGGGTAGCATTAAGGCAGTATTTTAAGCAGCGTTTAGGTAGCATTTTTGGCAGTGTTTAGGCAGCATTTTAGAAGCGTTTAGGCAGCATTAAGCAGTGCTTCGCAGCACTTAGGCAGCATAAACGTCTTCACTTTTTGAAACCAAAGTTGACCGAAATTTACACCAGTAGCGTGCGCACGGCCGTTAAATCATTTGCGACTATCGTCCCGGTCTCATTTAGTTTCGTACGTTGTAGCGTCCTGACCTCGTCCTGGTCTGATATAATCATCCTCTTGGATCGAGTCGGTGAGATTGAACTTAAGGAAGAGTGTAAGAGTGAGAATTAGAATAAGAATTAGACCATTAGAGTAAGATTGATGACGAGAGTGAAGGTTATAAGGGAATTATCATTTGCAGACGTTAATCGGGTGTTATGTTATTCTACTTGAACAGAAGCATTTAAAAAAAAACTGTAAACATTTGCATTCACCAAAGTCTGTAAGCACAATATATATATAAATTGAAAACATACAAGTAAATGTGGAGTTGGTTGCAAATACTTACTGTTTTTGCAGTTTGTACCATCAAATCCCGCTATACAAGTGCAGTTGTACGACGCTATTCCGTCACTGCAAGTTCCTCCATTCTGACAGGGGTTCGGGGCGCAGTCGTCAATATCTTAAGAAAGAGGAAATCGTGTAAAACTAAGGAGTAAGAGAGAAAAAGTGAGAGTTAAAAGAAGTGAGAATGAGGGTGGCCAAATCACGACACTTGAGGAGAGTGATGTAAATGATTGAGGGTGTAAATATAGCAATCCTTTAGACCTCGGAGGAACATGGCATTGCATTGATACGAGGAATACGTTTCCAGTTTTCCAACTGGGTTTTTCGTAACCGGCAGTGATCACAAGTTGTTAATATTGTTATGAGGATTGTGTGCTTCATTCAATGAGTCAAGGCTGCACCACTAAAATGACCCAAATGGGTCTTATATTTGTCTGTTGTGTACATAGTATCTAGAGCAGAAATGTAGCATTAGAATGACATGTCCTACAATTGACGAACATCCATGAACGATTAGCTACTAGCGATATTTTCCGTTGCCAATGTATAAAACATGCTGTCAATACGTACTTTATACATGAAGACTTTCAGTTTACTATGCATTTATCACCGATCTCATATCGATCGCGACTCTCGTCCCGGTCTGATGTAGTGTCGTGGTAGCTTTCTGACCCCGTTCTGGTCTCATGTAATAATCCTCTTAGATCGAGTGAAATTAAGCTTAAGGAAGAGTGTAAGGATAAGACTCAGAGTAAGAATTAGACGATTAGAGCGAGAGTGTGACTGAAAATGAGAGTGAAGGTTAAAAAGGAATTATCGTTTGCAGACGATCATCGGGTTTTATGTCGTTCTACTTGATCAAAAGCAATTAAATAAAACTGTAATACTTGCGTTCATAAAAGTCTATAAGCACAAAATAAATTGAAAACATACAAGTAAATGTGGATTTGGCTGCGAATACTTAATGTTTTTGCAGTTTGTACCGTCAAATCCTGCTCTACAAATGCAGTTGTAAGAGGCAACTCCGTCACTGCATGTTCCTCCATTCTGACATGGGTTCGGGGCGCAGTCGTCCATATCTTAAGGAAAATGTAAATCGTGTCAAACTAAGGGTTAAAAGAGAAAATTTGAGAGTAGAAAAGTGATTGAGGGTGGCCAAATCTCGACAGGTGAGTGATGCAAAACATTGAGGGTGTAAATTTAGGAAAGCTTGAGATATTTGAGGAAAATGGCATTGCATTGGTACGTGTATTCTGTGTAAGCTTTCAGTACGCACTTTATAAATAAAGACTTTCAGTTTAATTCCTTTGCAATAATCACGGATCTCATTACATAACTCGCGACTTTTGTCCCGGTCTAATGTATAGTGTCGTTGTAGCGTCCTAATCTCGTCCTGGTCTGATATAAACATCATCTTAGATTGAATGAGGTTAAGATTAAGGAAGATGTAAGAATGAGAATTAGAGTAAGAATTAGACGATTAAAGTGAGAGTGAGAATGATAATGAGAGTGAAGGTTAAGCAGGAATTAACGTTTGCAGGCGAAGATCGGTTGTTATATTATTCTATTTCATCAGAAGCATTTGAATAAACTGTGAATTAATATTTGCATTCATCAAAGTCTATTAGCAAAAAATAATTGAAAACATTCAAGTAAATGCAGAGTTGGCTGCAAATACTTACTGTTTGCGCAGTTTGTACCATCAAATCCTGTTCCACAACTGCAGTCGTACGACGCAACTCCGTCACTGCAAGTTCCTCCATTCTGACACGGGTTCGGGGCGCAGTCTTCAATATCTGAAGGAAGAGGAAATCATTAAAAACTAATGAGTAAGAGAGAAAAAGTGAGATTAAAAACAAAGTGAGGGTGGCTAAATCACGACAGAAGAGTGATGTAGATGTTCGAGGTTGTAAACTTAGGAATCCTTTATCACCCAAAAGCTGATAATTAGTTGAAATAGCTTGCACTGGTTAAGCCTGGTTTCCACATGATCTGTAATGATCAGCGACGGTCTGCGATCACGATCGGCGACGGTCTGCGATCACGATCGGCGACGGTCTGCGTTATGTTCTCGACGTATGAAAAACTCGAAACATTTGTCTGGGATACATGATCTGAATGATCGGGAGAGTTGAACATGATTCTACTTTCCCGACCAATACGACCGCGCCGACAAGAAAGCATTTTAATGGGAACGCATCCCTGGGACGGTCTTGGTTGTGAAGGTTTACTTCTTAGAACCAAGAAACTAATTGAAGAAAGAGTTTTAAGCGTATTAAATCTAACCATTTTATTCTTCCAAATGAATTGAATGAAAAATAGTAAGTCGTAATTTTTCTGCAATGGTATTAAAATGTATTCAAATTTAACTCGTTAAATTAGAAAATAATTTCACGTGCGCGCCGGAATTTATTTCCTAATTTCACTCAGTGTCACCATTTGATTGCATATATACGAATCACATGTCCTATTGTTACACTTTGAGAACGTCCATGACGGTTGAGATCGTAGCAAAATTTTTTGTCGCCAATGTAGAACATATAGTTTCCTACTAGTTATTTATTACCGATCTCTCATTACATTATATCCCGGTCTCATGTAATAACGTTGTACTAGCGTTCGGACTTAGGTTTGGTCTCATGACGGTCTAATGCAATTACCCTTCTAGAGTGAGATTAAGCTTTAGGAAGAATGTGAGAATAAGAATGAGAGTGATCGTGAGAATTAAATGCGTTTATAATGACAATCGAGACTGGGGGTAAAAAAGGAATAATTTTCGTCCACAAACAATTAGGTTGATGGTTATGCATACTTGATCAGAAGCGAGAAGAATAAACTTCTAATACCTGCAGTCATCGATGTTCATAAGCACAAAAATAAATTGAAACGTTTCATTTAATGATATTAAAGGATTCGTTTTGTGTCTGTGAATTAGGGGTTGGCTGCAAATACTAACTGCTTTGACAGTTGGCGCTATTAAATCCTGCTCTACAAGTGCAGCTGTACGATGCAACTCCGTCACTGCATGTTCCTCCATTTTGACACGGGTTCGGGATGCAATCATTGATATCTTAAATGGAAGTGGAAAAAATGTGAAACTAAGGTGTAGGGAGGAAAAAATGAGAGTAAAATCGAGAGTAAGAGTGAGGCAAAAAGTTAGAATACGAGTGAAAGTGAGAGCCAAGGTGAGAATTGGGGCAAAAGTGAGCACTATAAAAAAGAGAGATAAAGAAAAATCAATTGCCTTTTACTGAGGATATGGCAAAAAAAGATAATGTGTTTTTTTTTATTTAGAAAAAGTGAAAGTTTTGAAAATTGTGAACTTTTCATCTTCTTAACTTCTTATTACGAAAAGTAAAGCGGTATATTAATAATAAAGTAAAACACGTGCCGTTGCAGAAAAACAAATGAAACATTGGTAGAATTAAAAAATACCTGGGTAAACATAAAACTGAAAATCTCTTGTACTCAATTTCACTACACGCTTTTTTTATAAGAACCAGTAAATTTGGAGCTTCATTGTTCTTAATTTTTTAGCGCTTTGAGTCTCAAATTATTCTTAAATTTTTCTTTTTCTATATGTTTTTAAATTGAAGAAAAACTAAGCCAAACAGGTGTTGCAATATACGCATTAAAAACTGCGAAGCATTTCTTATTCATTCTGTATTGTCCAGTCGAAGACCGAAGCTCAGCGAACTTTAAAAAAACAATTAGCCATCAAGCCCAAGCCTCAGCTTGTTCTTAAATTGTTATTAAATTTTTGCCAATCTGAGCCTCGTCGTTCTTACAAAATCTAACCCCACACTGGGATACAACGCCCGAGGGATTTTGTTTTCCTTTAAAATGCGTGCAATGGCTGTTAGAAAATTATACGTTTGTTTTACCCCTTGTGATAAGCTTATTGTTATAGATATACTGGGTCTAAAACAAAAACGATTGATGCCGACGTCTACAACTGAAACTTAAAAATGGTATAACGGGAAGATTGCGATCCAGTTACCGAAGCTCCTGGTTTTATAAGCGAGTTTCAGCTCACGTAGAACTTTGTTTACAATCTGCTTCATTAGCTATAACTTAAGAGTCAATGACTGTTAAAATCGAGAGTGCCACGACAGTTGTAAAAATTCGAAATTTTAAAAATCTTTCTAAAATAACCGCTCTAGTGAGACATTTGCAGTAGTATAATTAAAAGTTTCAAGAGCGTTTTAGTTTTTTCAAAATTTAGGAAAATTAAAAGTTCCGAAAACACCTCAAGGAAAAATCAATGAAAAATAATTTTAGTTTTACAGATGATCATCTGGCCTTATGTTTGCCTACTTGATCAGAAGCAATCTAACAGTATACTGTAAATGTAGCATTCATTATTATCTATAAGCGCAAAATAAACTGAAAACATAAAAGTAAATGTCGAGGAGTTTTTTGGTTTTTATGTTAAGGGAATTGGTTGCAAATGCTTACTGTTTGTGCAATTTTTTCCGTTAAATCCTGCTCTGCAATATGCAAGTGTATGAAGTATTTCCGTCGCTGCATGTCCCTTCATTCTTACACGGATTCGGACTGCATTCATCAACCTCTAGAATAAACAACAACTCACGGTTGCTATGTTTTATTTTCGGAGGTGGCGGCTAAACTAGATGCTATTTTGAGTTATTAATAAATGATTTCTACATTTCAACAATGCATAATAGAAGAAAGATCGAAGGAACCAACAAAATCATTAACACTGTTTCATAAATAACGCGTTTTAAAATCTAAGAATTTTTGTATGTATCTAATCTTGACCAATCACAAAATACTAGAAAACACTGAAATACACAAAACACAAAGCAGCAGGAGGAGACATTTCAGTGTTCGTTGGAAGAGAGAAAATAATGAATAGAGTGTCTGTGTTCTACAGGATTTACAGTAGTCAAACCGGTATTGACACTAGAAATTACGTAGCTCCCCTGCGATGTAAAACCGACACCTAAACAGGCAGGCGTTAAAGGTGCTGTTTGCATACACAGAAAGTTTTCTTCTTTTCGAAGCACAATAAAAGAAGAAAACGTCGTTCCCAAGGAAACAGGGAGAAGCCAGGCTAAACAAAGCAATCAGTGATATGTGTGTTCATATTCCAGGATATATGAAGGAAGAGACAGAAATCGGAACGGCGGCCGTGTTGGGTTTATATTTGGACCACAGTCAATTTTAGGATGCAAACGACCTTTATGAGAGACATCTATGAGGCTGGATTGCGGTTGATATATTTTAAAACCCAATTCCAAGCCTTTTTCTATTGTTGCACTTTATAGACCCCCGGGTACCGATGACAATTTCTTTTGTTATCTTAAGAGTGTTGTGAAAGCACTTGACTTTGAGAACAAAGAGATAATAATTGTCGGTAATCGACCTTAATTGTATTTACTATTAAAATTTAGGCAACCTTGACATAGGTATGGCAGAAGCCATGACTAAAATTAGTATTCATTCCACTAAATCATTTGGGTTACTTTTCGACCAACGCTTATTATGGGAAGAACAATTTGACAGCCTCTGTAAGCGCATCTCCTCTGCGTTGGGTGCCTCGAAACAGGCTCGCCTGTATGCTCCCCAAAACACTCGAATAAAAATCTACAATGTTCTCATTAAATCCCTTTTCGACTAGTATGGGAGAATTTTAATAAACATTGAAGGCGAGACTCCAAAAACTAGAAAAAAAACAAAACCCGAGCGGCCACAATCATAACCTGTAAGGGTTACGATGAGAGGTTACTCGATATTAGAACACAGTTAAGTTGGGATGACTTGGAGACTTCTAGGCGTAAACATACTACAGCCATTCTTATGTACAAAATTGTAAATAAAAAAGATCCAAGTTATCTCATCGATCTACTCAAAAATTGCAACAATGAATATGAACTGAGAGAGAAAGGAAGCAGGCTAATTCTACCAGGATTCAGTACCAAATTTTTCAAAAAGATAAGCTTTTCTTTTATTGGGGCAAAAATATGGAACGCCATCCCAGTAGGTACGCACGTACCTACTGGTGAATATAATTAGGGTTTTAATGATATAAATTATGGACAATCAACATTGCGTTGGTCCTATGATCAAAGTATCAAAAGAACGTCTTGAGAGTACAGATGTGCAGCCTATAGTACTCTAACAGTTAGATTTTCAATCTTTATACAACTATAGAAGAAGCTGAGAAAAATCTTACTAGCTTTTTTGTTTTCCATAAAAACTGAATTTGATATATTTATTATAAGAACTAGTAAATGTTCTGACCGAGGCTCATTTGTTTTTGATTTTTTGTGCTTGGAGCATCGAATTTTTCTTAAAGTTTTCTTATTTGTTTGTTTCAATTGAAGAAAAACTAATCCTTAGGTTTTGCAGAACATTCATTAGAAAACAAAATGTAAGGAACTGAATTCAGGGCAAGTATTCGTGTACGATTTGAAGCAATGACTGATTTAAAGAGAATAACAAGCATTTGTTTATAATTACCTACAAAAGATATAAACATATCTAACCACCATAATCTTTCTCCCGTGTCTCCCTGAAAGACTTGAGATGGAACGGCTCGTTTATAAAACACTTTATCATTTTATCCGTAATTTAGCTAGATTTATATTCCCTCATTTCTGTTGAACTGCTGTTTAAATGTTATCTTCACCAAATAAACAGAGGGGCGAGCCAACGGGCGTTTCAAAACAGAGTAACAAACTAAACGTGTCATGACGTTAGACAGCTTAACTAACATCCAGTACTATATATAGAACAATCAAGGTTACCTTTTGGAATTTGGGTATAGGTATTGTTTGCCAGTTGAAACATTGACAGAATTAAAAATACTTGGGTCAGCATGAAGCTGAAAACCTCTCGTACTCTATTTCACTACGACTTTGAAACCACCAAGTTGCATGTTGACAAAACTAACCTAATGCTCTGGGATACATAGCCCGAGGGATCTTGTATCCTTAATTACGTGCACTTGTTCGGTTAGAAAACAGAGCTTTTGTTTTACCCCTTGTGAGTATCTTATAGTTGTGGAATTACTGAATCTAAAACAAAAATGATTGATGCCGGAGTCTCCAACTGAAACTTAAAATGGTATAACGAGTGCAGTGCAACCCAGTGACCACAGCTACTGGTCTTTTAGGCGAGTTTCAGCTGACGTATTTGTTTGCATTCTGCTTTATTAGCATACAACTGAAGTCGTAGAAAGAACAGAGATAAACAGCAACTGACTTTTACACTTGATAATTGAATGCTTATCAAAACTATGAGTGACCGAACTTTCGGTTCTATAAGATTTGTTTGAATGAAGAAATTACCAAAGAATGCAAAACTGGAGCTGGAGGCAAGGACGATAATTGACAATTATTCCACGAACGCGCGTTGGATATGAGGTGATGATGATATTTCACCTCATATCCAAACAAGCGTGAGTGGAATAATAGTTTTATTATAAACAAACAACTGGATAAATGAATCACACCTTCTGCTGAAACTTTTATTTTCCAACACGGCAACAACTAATCGGTTTTTTATAATAAAAAATAAAAACATACAATTCAGGACTTTGAAACATACAGTGATTTATGCATGAGTGAACTCGCATCGCGCATGTACAAAACTTGTCAATGAAAGCTGA
>JAOBRD020036230.1:0-10615 GCA_027575215.2 Hydrozoanthus sils
AGTTCATAGACGAAATTAAACTAGTTCTCGACCTTCAAAATCAAAAGGATTTAAGTTGCTACTAGTTACATATCTACGCTTTCGCTGGAGTGAAAAAAATAACTATTTTGAACGCTGATTATAGAGGCACTTTAAAGATAAGTTATTGTAACACAAGTTTGAGAATAAACATTATTTCCTAAAATAACCACATTCATTTGTCATTAGAACTCAAAAAAAAAAATTATTTTCGCACTGAAATTTTAATTACAATCTTATACAGACGGACAGCTTAGTAAGACATCAAATAACACAGCTTATTGTCTGGTACTGTTTTACGTATTTTAAAGGGTCTTCTTCTTATAGGCTGTTTCACTTCAAATTGCCACTGTTGCATCAATTCTTACTTGTACCATTATGTTTTACAATCAAAGTTATTTTCTTGGTAAGGACTATTAGGAGTCATCGAAATCAGAATGATGCAGTAGGCCATAAGAGTCCCTTAGGAGCACTTCACAATTGCTTCTGTGCGATTTGATTAAGATTACAATTTTTCAAAGTTTAGCCTAGGGAGGGAGGTACTGTACCCTTATTTTCATTGAGAAAATGAAAATTAATTTAATTTTTAGATTTACAGTAATATATATTATACATACCAGTTTAATGATCTTGATCAACATCCAGTTGTTAGTGGAACTGGTCATCAGCTTGAAGAACAGCGGGGCAAGTGACAGATAGTTCTTGGGATTCTTCCGGGCAAGTTCACAAATAACATTCACAGCAGCAGACTGAACCCCTGAAACAGATGTAATGAAATACAGTACTGTATCTCTTGCAGTTTTGAAAATAAAATCAAGGTATTAGCCCAGTCAGAAATGGGAAAAAATTAGAAATGAAACAAATACAAGCACTGAAAAATAAATTTATCAATAAATAAGCTGAAGCAGAAATTATTTAATTGGTTATTATTTCTGCTCCTTAAAGGAATATTAAGAGGCTTTTTTTAATAATAAGGACAACAATGGATAATTTATGATATATATAATTTATAAGTTTAATTTAACTAATCATACAACCATGATACCAGATGTACAGAAAAACCTTAATTAAACCAAATTGTAATTTGATAAACAACCTACCTCAAGGCTCAAAATTAACTTTTTTTCTTATTTAGTAGCCAGCTGGCTACCAGAGGCAAAAATTTGGTTGTCTTAATGCAAGTTTTACAGTAGTTGCCATATAGTAATCTTTTCAAAAAGTATTCCGAACTACATTGTGTCTGTAGCTGAGTAAAATGCAAGTAGCTGAGTATGAAAGACTGAGTGTATAATTGCACGTCTTGTTTCTAGATTTGTTTGCTCAAGAAACTGAATGATAAGCTTTATTCGATAGTCACATCAATTGTTTATCATTTTGTTAGAAACAGTAACTCTTTATAAATCAGTCACAAAGGTTCAACACAATCTGGTAGTGGCAACAAATTCTCAATATCTAGTAGCCAGCTTTTATTTTTTGGTAGAATTTAAGCCCTGTCTCCACATAGAGTGAAAAAGAGAGCAGAATGATTCCCTGTTATTTTGCCCTTACCTGGATCTGGATCTTCTAACTTGTCCTTTAGTCGAGGGAATGCAGGCCGAAGTGCCTCAGGGAACTATATCGTGTGAACAACACAAAACTAAACCTCAGTTCTGAGAACGTGGAAACAGCTTTGTAAACAACACCAACTGTACTTCATATCTCTAAAATATATAATTATTTAATAATTATTGATTGGATATAATAATTTATGGTCACTAGCAAAAGAGGCGCATAGCATTGAGTCTGGCTATATAAACCATCTCATATCCTACTAGCACTTTACAACACTACACAGTCAGTTTCCATATATGGTCAATTCTGCATATATCTTGCTAACAACCATGATTGAATGAATCAATCAGAATGCTAGAAATGCAATATTCGAGGTTGAAAGTTTAATAACATCTATTATTTATAGTTTTATAGTATTTTTGTTTCTGCCTTCTGCATGTAAAACATGGATAAACGCACTTGTAAGTTCATCTTCAAGTTGGTAAAATGAACAATAAGGTTAATTATATACAGGTACGTATGTAACCAAAGGTTATTGAAATAAAAAAGAATATCAGTTATTATACCTTCAGAAAAATCTTGTACATAAGTAAGACTGCCCTCTTCCTGATATAAGGTTTGGTGGAGACAAGCTGTTAAGGAAACACAAATTAAGTTAACAAAAAAGGAAATGAAAACTAAGTTGTAGCATAGATTTTAAACGCATAATCATGAAGATTAACATAACTAGCAACTCAAGCTTCCACCGATTGCTGGTTAAACTGTGATTCAGGTTGACTGATACAATAAATTCTCCAGCCAAGTGGCCATTAAGTCAGCGAATATCTCTGACTAGTTTGAGTATTGTTAAGGAGATAAGAGTCTTTGACTCCTCCTGGACAGGGCACTAATCTGTCGCAGGTTAGCCCCCAGCAGAAGCTGGTACTCATATATACAGCTTAGTTGACTGGAACAAAGTCATGTGAAGTGTCTTGTTCAAGGACACAAAACAGTGGTCTGACCTGGGGCTCAAACTCACGAACCTAGGATTACCAGCCATTTCCACACTAACCACTCAGCCATTGTGCCAGATTCATGAGCTTGAAATAAAACTTCTTACAAGCACAACTTTACAGGTCCATGCAAATTATACCAATTCAGACATCAACCAATTTACTCAAACCTGAATCAAAATCGATTAAATAACTGGAACTGGCCTCTTCAAATCAAGTACTTCCCCTAACAAAAATAGTTTGTTTCTGCAACACAATTCAATGGCACTTGTGATCATTTACAAAAATAATATTTGTGTATAATAATTAATGCTTACCAAGTTCATCACATCATTGGCCAAATCTCTTGCCAGATCTGGTGTTACAAAACAGGAGAACCCAGAGATTGCAACTCCAGCATCATACATCTGCATGCTACACAGGTCCTAGGTACAGAGAACACAAGTATACATGATAGATCATACCATATTGCTCGAAAATATTGATCCATAGGGGCATGGTCAAACTGTGTCTGACCCATTTTGTTTACCACGAATTCACCACGGTTGACTGAGAAGCACAACCGCAGTTTGGATGAAAGCGACCGAAGACTGTGGTCAAAAGATCGTGGTAATATTGCAGTTACAAACAATAGTACTTTGCTAAATTGTTTTGTTGTGGCTTTGTTTAGCTCCATATCAGTGATAATCTCTTATGTGTTAACCAAACAATTGGCTAAGGTTGAGTCTAAAGAGGTATCAAGTTCACAACTTCCCACATACTGTCAGTACAATTTAGTGTTAAAAGCAACAACAACTATAGTTGTTCTGTAGAGTTGCTGATGTTTGATTACTCAATGGCACAGATCTTGGCTTGAGAGTCAATTTTGTGGAGGGAGGAAAACCAGAGAACCCAGAGAAAAACCCTCGGAATCAGAAGAAGATCGACAAATTTTAGTCCACAGATGACACCCAAGATTCATTCCAGAGTCCGAGAGTTGGGAGGTATGATAGCTAACAACTCGGCCATCAATCCTGACTCCCCTGAGTAGTGGTTTCCACAACTAGCTGTTCAATAAGTAAGCAATAACTTTTTTTCTGTTACAAGTTCTAAATCAGGATAACAATTCTCATTTATTCTTTGTTTTGTTGACAAGTACTTTAAAGGTTAACTGTAATTTGCTGAGTTAAGCTGAGGTGATTATTAATTAATTCATCCAATACTAAACAATGAGGAAAAACAGCATCATCTTAACTGATACCTTTCTAATCATGTTTGTCGTCAACATCAAGATATCAAGCTCTTCATGAAATGAGTTAGATGCAGCAAGGTAGCCAACTCTCTGCAACAAAAGAAACATAATAATTTCAATCAATGTTAATTCTTATTAAATTTTCTTAGTCTGAACTTTACATATCTTATAATCCACCCTTATATACAATATTATATCTTATAATCCACCCTTTAATAAATGAAAAACATGTAGCTATGCTTGAATACATGCATTAATAAAATGAGTTTTATCTCGTATACATAAAGGCTGCCAGTAAATACATATGTACTACATGTAATAAATAAGTTAATAATGAATATGTTATCAAACCTTAAAGGTGAACTTGGATGAGCTCATCACTTCAATGATATTGAATGCTGCCCAGCTGATGTCATAACCAAGCATTTGAAGCTAATAACAAAAATAATGAAAACAATGATAAGAAAAGGAGTATTGATAATAATTTAGTAACAATTTATGTGCTAATGACAACCTTTGTTAATAACAATGTGCACGAGTGGGCAAGATGAAATAACAAATCCTGCGGTCTGATTGGTCCAATGAACAGGTGGAATTTTCCCTTCTTTCTTGTTGTCAATCTGAACATATGTCTTTTTCATAAAGTCACACCAAAAAATTACCTGAGAAAATAACATGATTAGTTAATCAGTCAGGGAATCCATACTGAAACTTTTTCCTCACTTTATGTATATTGGCTTCAGGTCCTTACACACAAATATTGTAATTCATATAAATTTAATTTTTCATCACTGCTTGTGTTTTCATACATACAGTAACTTATAATTATTTAGTATCGTGGTTTGCTAAAATGCAAGCTTTCTTTCATTTTGAGAAGTCCACATTTTGTGGTTTTGCGTCTCAAAATTGTGGTTTCTTTAAATCATTGGCTGTCAGTGACATGCATGGTCCTGATCAGCTATTGTTTTCTTAGCCAATAGCAGAAAGCCACTATTCTGGAAATTATGGAAACATATTTCATGTTAGGAGAACGTAGCTTTATAATGCCACCAAAAACTTCCAAGCAGTTGGAGTCGTGATACAGAACTAATTGCAAGTGATTTTGGGATGGCAGCATCACCACTCAATACCGACAGAATTGGAAGAAAATATACAAATTTTCACATTGGGCTCTGTCGCTGCCCAACTCCACCAAAGACGGAATATATTTTCTCCCAACTGGCCGTCAATATTTTGTCGACATGTTGCCATCTCAAACCACAATTAGTTTTTACTACCATTAGAACTTTGGAATCTATTTGCCAATTATGATCTTCCTGAGTCTGAAGTAGTTCAAAGGCAGCAGCTATTTGAGATCCATACAACTTGTAGTCAAATTGTGTAAATTCATCTATCAAGGCAACCAAACAAAAACAAACTAAATTTAAGGTATTTTTTAACTTTTTAAACGCTGCATAAAACTTAAACTTGAATGAGCTCTTGATTGCCTCTGCCATCATCATCAGATAATAATGGTAACCTCAGATGGAGGCAATCACCATCAGATACTGTAGTTATGGTAACCTCATATGGAGGCACTCATTTAATAATTATCCCCTGAAGTGGAGGTGACTAGAGAGAAGTTACCATTAAGCACTGAAACACTAAAATTTGTCACTTTCTTTGTGTTTAGGGGGTTCCTTTTTTGTTTATTTTAAGAATTTCTTCTGAAACTGAAGCAAAACAGGAAGCCATTTTTCATGGATGAGTGACCAATCAGAGCATGCAAAAAGTACTATTCGTCTGCTAGTTTAGTATTAACATCAGATAATCATGGTAGCCTCAGATGAAGGCAATCATCATCAGATAGTTATGGTAACCTAAGCTGGAGGCAATCTTCATTAGATATTTATGGTAACCTCTGATGGAGGCAATCATTATCAGATATTTATGGTAACCTCAGATGGAGGCAAGGTTACCAAGCCAAGTGAACTTTTAGTAGGAGGGGGTGGGGGGCCCTTTGTACAACTTGTAGTTCTGCCGAGCATCTGTCAATAAATAAATCATGTTTACATACTACAACAATAAAAACACATTTATTTATCAAATTCAAAGTCACTGCTTGGTACTGGTGGCTTTGTAACAACAACTTACGTAAGTCAGTTTAGCAACAGCATTTGCTTTCATTTGTGCATTGCCCTCTTTCAGCTCTTGTTTGATCTCGTCAATGCAGGAAGCAATGTACCTCGCCTATAAAGCAGGTCAACTATTATTAATGACACTTCCACGTACATGTTGGCCAAATGATGCAATATTGCAAGTCTAGTATTATATCCCGACTGTTTGCCAGCCAAAAAGATAGTAAAGTTGCAATTTTTAAAGAATTGGGAATAGCACTGGGTCATACAGTGTTTTGACTTATGACTTGCACACATTCCCTAGGGATACCAAAAACAAAAGATGAAGCGGCCATGTTGGTGTCCTAAACAAAAGAAATCGTCAAAATTCTTTTGCTCGAGGGCATCAGCTTGGCCGCTATGATGTCACTTGCAAGTCAAGAATAAATGCACAGAGTATTTTTGCATAGATCAGATAGAACAAAGAGTCTAAGTGCAAAAATGTCATAAGTGACTTTTGATGGATTATTATTGTATCTCTTCATAACTAATTGGGAGAATTTAGCACTTCATACAAAGTCACTTTCATTGTTTTGCACTAGACATTTCAATTGCTCCAATGAATAGCTATCTCTCAAAATGCCTGCATCTTAAAAACCCCAGACCACAATAATTTGGAGTTATCTATTTTGTTTAAGTTGATTGTAAATTAGCTAATGACAGCTCAATTTAGTTAAGGCATAACTTGAATTTCTGTTTACAGTATACACAACAAAATATAAAGCTTCAAGGCTGAAGGGGTCTTGAAAGCATGTACAATATAATTATAAAAGTTGTTTCAAACTTCATTTGAATATCTTCAACCAAATTTATAACTTAAACAAGTATTATTCAACGAATCGTTAACTCTTCACTATAACTATCTATGGTTGGCCACTTGTATTTATGATTTTTCATTCTTTGTGTATGACTATCTATTATTTTATTAAATAAAGACTTTCTGTAATGCTTTATAATTATGGTGCTATATATAAGTTATAGTTGCTCTGAGGTACAAACCAAGTTACTACATGTTCTACCCCAAATTACTCTGCCAGTATATGAAGTTAAGATATACAAACTGAAAGACAAAGTTCATTCCTGGGTATTACTGTTCTAAGTCAGTTACTCTGAAGTCCCTAATAATAGTATAGAACAGAATAGTGGTACAGGGTGGAAAAATCTTGCAAAAATAATAACAGTATAGAATGGAATAGTAGTATAGGGCGGAAAGATTTCAAATACAAGTTTGCAAAATGAACCGTAAAATTAATAAAAAAAAGTATGCAATAACTTTTTTCTTGGAGATGGGTGCTACTTCTTGTCAAAAAAGATTGACAAATGTAAACACTGAGCATTGTGTCCAAGAAGAAGAATATTGATAATCTCAAAACCTGAAGTGGAGATGCTTGGCTTCCGAAACCCAGAAATTAATATTAGTACAGTCCTAAATAAGGCCCATATAGAGTGGAAGATTAGTCAAAAATAAATAATAGTACATATACTAGACTTCATGGAGTACTGGGCAATGTATGTGACACCGTGTGAGTATGTACAGTATATTCAGTGCTCTTGAATATCGAGCTCTTTAATAAACATTACCATCTAGTTCAAAAATCTAAAGAAGAAATGCAAAATAAGAGAAATTCTGACCAATGTTACTATAATTTCGGATAACAACTAAATATTGTAGGTGAAGTAAGAAACATACAGCAAGAATGCTCGTGACGTGGAAAGGATCGAGTGATACATGCAACCATCTTACCTCGCCATTTTTGTTGTTTCTAATCCCACGAACAAGATCAGTTAGGTTCTTTTCAAACATATTGAATTATAGCAAGAGATGAATTAATCTTCTTGTTCTTTGTTTCTAAGCGTAACTTTTCTATCCAATCACTGTTCCAAGCCGGAACAAGATGGCGGAGTGTGTGGCGTCGTGGATGCCGGGAAATGTTGTATCACGTGAGTTTACCAGCTGACTGAAGGTGTTGAAAAAAACTTCCCAAAACCGAAAACAAAGTAAAAGAATTCAAAACTATTATACCTCAGTCTCATCTGCATAAGAAATCTGGTGCTTAGTATGCATTTGTAATTATTATTTCATACAGTATTTTGTAAGGCTTGTTTTTCCTCAACTGCGAAAGCTGTTAAACGCTAGCGGTACTTTAAGCATGCATCTATGTAGAGAGACTCAGTGTTGGGGGTGGATGAACTGTAATTAATAGATTATCAAGGACAGAAAACAAAATAACTCAAGCTTTGATTTTTGATAAAACTTTTAAACATTTTGTTATTTTTAGCGTCAACTCACATGCGAATCATATGCAAACAAGAATTAAACTCAACGCAAATATTAGGACCGGGTCGGGCCTAGGGTCACGTCAACCGGCCGTGTCAAGTTTCGATTTAATTTTCGATTCCTGGAATGCAGTGTTTTAACAGGATCACATGATGTGAACAAAGTATTATATTTTGGAAGTCGTTAATTTCTGAGAATCTCACCTTCTTAGCCTTCCAGTTTGGTTCGAAGAACTCATTCCGCTTGTGGACATCGTCGACTTCGGAAATCTGAAACCGTAGATAATTCATTTGAAGGATTCAAAGACTTCGCTGCACAGCAAACAGTACAGCACTAGAAAACCATCTCAACAGAAGGACCTGGGGACAACTTCTGTATACTAGTAAGTAAATTTTGTTTGAAAAGACGATAGGAAAGCAATTTGTTTGACTGCACAATCAAATCATCGTCCGGTAACGCTACACCATTGATAATATTTGTACGTGTAGAGAGAGCCGAGCGCTTGGCTGTATGCACTTTGCACTTGTGGAACTTGTGACTTCAGCATGACTAACCGGAGAAGACCTCACTGAATCAATACAACTTTCGATCATAAAAAGCTCATAGTTTACAGTATTTCCTACTTAAATTGCACAAAATGCATGATTGTGACAAATGTTACGATAGTGCAAAATGATTTTAAAATCAGTCAACTAGCTATTAACGCAGTGCAACCAGAGAAGGTGCAAAGTCAATTGTTTCGTATACGGAAGCTATAATAAGTATGACCGTTCTGGTTACAAAAGCAGAACCAAAACTGTTTCTGAGCTACAGAGACGTCATTTGTTGAAACAGATTTTGGCGAAACCAGACAGTTGCGTATCTTCTGTTGGCAAAAACGTGCTTGAGCTGGGATCTTCTTGAGAGAGGAGAATAACACCCCCCCCCCCTAAATTTAAGCACACTGGCAATCACTAAGACTATACTGAGGCCTTGGATACGCAGAGAACCTGATTTACATACTGGTTCAATTGAAACAGTGACACACACTGTTTTTTTTTGTAAGGACCTTTCCTATTCCGAGGCCACAAATATGCGAATATTCATATTCCATGCAATATTCCGTTTCATCTCCGATGCTGGCCAAGGTAGCGGCCAGTCCAATACAATATAACTTTGCTTCCGGTTGTTTTTTAGGAATATAATTAATGGAAAATAACAATTGCACTACCAACTAACAATTATGTTTAAGAACATCTTAACAACATTTGAGGTTGAAATCCACAAAATATTTAAGAATATGAATTCACGCTCAGCTCAAAAATCAGACAGACTTACAAGTATAAAAAAGAGAGTGTACGTATTTTCCTAATGGCTTGTGCAACATCGCTCGTGTTCTATACTCCTCTCCGGATTTGAATATATAACTGCTTTAATCACTAGCTGTTCACTTCGATCGCCTTATAGAGGCAGTTTTCCCTCCTTTTTTATACAGCAAATGCTAATATGGTGAATAAAAAAACATTAACACACACAAAGAGTAAAACATTTTACGAAAATGTTAGGCGGAAGTCCCCAAAATATTATTATCGGAAACCTCCAGGTTCAGCCTTAAATCAGACGTTCTTGCATGTAAAAAGTGTAAGGCTTTTACTTTCATCAAAGAGGACGGAAAAATTGTCTTAGACAAACAAATCGTATGAGTGTGAAAGCGAGACGAACACGATTTTGGACGAACAAGCCATTTGAATTTATTCGTCTTTTTGTTCGTTTTTTCAGACGATTTGATCGTCTAGCCTGAGGACCATGCAAAGGCCGTCTTTAAAACTCACAAGACTTCCTCGAACAAACAGTTGAACAAGTTGTCCTTGTATCAAGGAAGGCCAGAGAATGACACATTTATCTGTTTGTACGTCAGTTTTACGTGTGATGAAAATTTATGACGACAAACTTTAATCTCTTTTACACTAAGAGTTTACACGAACATGTTGTCAGACGACTTGCCCGTTCTCTATCTCTAATTTTCCTAAAAACGGTTATTGAAATGTTCCCTCTCTTGTTTCGTTATTTCGTATTTTTCAGGCTCGACTAAACTAAAGCAGAAACTTTAAGTTGATTATAGTTTACTTATCATTTTTCAAGATCATTACAACAATTTTATCAAAAATAAAATAACCGATTGAGGCTCGATTTGAGACCTGGTCCAAATCACAGCTTTGTAGCAATCTTTTGTCATGCTGAAATAAGAATTTTAAAAGAAAAAACAGTTGTCGCATAGAATGAAGGAAACTGCTTCTCAAGTTTTGAGTGATCAGAAAAATTCAGATTTACTGACGGGAATCAAACCCGCAACCCTCTGATTACCGGTCAGATGCTCTACCCATTGAGCTACAGAGACTCACATGGGGAG
>JAOBRD020036333.1:2075-27154 GCA_027575215.2 Hydrozoanthus sils
GGCCCTACTGTCATGGTGGCCCTACTGTCATGGTGGCCCTACTGTCATGGTGGCCCTACTGTCATGGTGGCCCTACTTTCATGGTAGCCCTATTGTCATGGTGGCGCTACTGTCATGGTGGCCCTATTGTCATGATGGCCCTACTGTCATGACAGCCCTACTGTTATGCTGGCCCTACTATCATGGTTGCCCTACTATCACAGTGGCCCTACTATCATGACGGCCCTACCATCACAGTGGCCCTACTATCGTGGTGGCCCTAATAACATGGTGGCCCTACTGTTATGCTTGAAACCTCGATGATCATTGGTGGCCCGATGTCCATTGTGGTCCAATAATAATAGTGGCCCAAATGGGCCATCAGCCAATACAAAATTGCCAATAGGAAAAAATATCAAATCTTGCATTAAAGAAGAATTTCTTTTCGTCTGACCCTTGCTTTGTGCTGGGCAATAAAGTTTTAAACTTTGTTGTCACTTATCTACAAATTCCTTTATCAAAAACTGATTCTTCTGGAATCACGTGACTCACCAAGAGCCTTAGACCAAACGTTTTCGTGCTCATAAGTACGAATGCGTGATTCAGTGTCCGCAAGCCGTCCCGCCCCTGCACCGTAAACACTGTCTGGTTCACCAATTGCACTGTACGCTTCCAGTAACAAAGCCTGGTAACTAGTGCTCACACCCCCATCTGTACTCTGACTTGCTCCCTCCATAGGTTCGTCTTGACTGAATGAGGGGAGGAGTAAA
The DNA here is from genome assembly GCA_027575215.2 of Hydrozoanthus sils. Classification (NCBI taxonomy): domain Eukaryota; kingdom Metazoa; phylum Cnidaria; class Anthozoa; order Zoantharia; family Hydrozoanthidae; genus Hydrozoanthus; species Hydrozoanthus sils. The sequence continues at coordinate 2,825 of JAOBRD020036333.1, forward strand.
TTCAAGGGACTCTTAGCAGACGTTCTATAACATCGATAAATGCAGCCACATTAACAAATCTCAACAAACAAAGGAGTATGTCTATATGTCCTTTTTCCTTACAAAGTTTTTAATGATAAATTCACTGAAAAGCAGTAAACATTTACAACTTTATGAATATATTTGCAAACATCTCTTAAAATTTTGATGAACGTATATTTGAAAGATAATTTAATAAGAATTCTAAGATTAGACAACGTTCTTTCAGTTCGAACTACTTTCACTACTTCATTACATGCTAATAAAACCGTTTGAAAAACGATTTGCCTATGACACAACTATGAGATAACAATAGGTTAACGGTAAACTCTGCGACAAAAAACGATGTTGTAGTAATGACAACGAAACTTCGTCTAATTATAACGTTCTTATTAAAACATCTTTTAAAGGTAACAACAAAATTTTATACCATTTCTTTTAATGTGTTTTCCATTAACTTTTCTCGTAGTATTTTAAACCCATTTATCATCTCTGGATCCATCCATCCGTCTGTCTACCCGCCTGTACGTCTGTCTGTCTGTCTGTCCAACTGTCTGTCTGTCTGTCTATCTGTCAATTGCCTTATATTCGATAGACTCGAATGAAAAAAAATGTGAATTCATTTTGCAAAGAAGGAATACATCTTACTAACTGTAAAGAAAACAACATTCTCCTTGAGTTTAAAAGAGAAATTTCCTTAATACCTAGTTTTGGTTACCACTAAAAGCTAATCAGTAATATACATTGTTCTGCAGCATCTAACTTAGAAGGAAGATTTCACTTTAAATAGGAATTTTAAGCCGTCAACTCAAAACCTGAACGGCAGGAATAGCTCCATTGGTTTTGTCTTCAGAGCTAGATATCGCTACTTAAAGGAATCCTCTGCAAACTGTACAGCATTTTTGGTCTCAAATACAAATTTGTAAGTCTGTGTCCATATCAGCAGCTCAAATATGATAACCTTGTACATAATCCTAACTCTAAGCAATTTAGTTTGATTATTTCAACAGTTTGAATTTCCTGGATGCCGCCAATTTGAAAAGTGACGTGTTTTGGTTGCAGCGCCAGACCCCCTCTCGTTCGAGGCTGTTATATTCATCGAAAGTGGAGACTGGCACTGCAATCGAAACACTACAATAGGTAAAACCCTACCTCTGGATATCAGCCCACACTTCAGTATACATGAGAGCTGTGAAGTACGCAGAACATTTCTGCGCTGCTGCAGCAACGTCAAGATTATCCACATCTATCCAGAAATATTTATCCCAAGGCGTTCCTTGACTTCGTCCCTTTCTGGGAGGAGTCTGGACCCGAAGATAGTCAACCACATTCAACATAGTACGGATGCTCTCTTTACTAACTGAAGGAAACAATAAATCGGTCATCGTTAGGACAAACCTTGGAAATTACCACTCTAACGCTTGAACATTCAAGGAAGGTGGGCTGCCACTGTCATATCTAGTATGAGCTGCAGCCATAAAAAGAAAACAAAAGAAATATTTGAAATTACTCTTAAGTAATAATTTATTACCATTAGGTATTGATTTTTCAATATGGAAACTTAAATTGAGATGAATTGCTGTTCGAAACAGCTTTTTGACTGTTTTTTTTCATCTGTTCATCTGCTTGTATACTAAGTAATCAATATACCAAACGCCTACAACTCCAAATATATACCAACCCACCTATCTCAACGTAAACAAATTTATCTGCCGATACACCAATCCATTCCATGTAAACTAACATATCTGCCTATACACAAACCAAAGAAATACAGATAGATAAACCCATCTTCTTATGCATCAATCAGTACCTATCATCTAACCATCTGCCTTTAAAGCAACCCATCTCCATTTAAACCAATCGATCTACTAATACACCAGTCCATCTGCCTATAACCAGTCCATCTCCCTATAACCAGTCCATCTACCTATAACCAGTCCATCTACCTATAACCAGTCCATCTGCCTATAACCAGTCCATTTACCCATAACCAATCAATCTGCCTATGCGACAACAATCTTACCTGTGGCCACCATTTCAGAATTGACGGGCGAAACAGGTGTACTTGCACGGCTTTGTAGCACAGCATTTGATCCATTCACATAAGCAAAGAAATGTCTGAATTGCTGCGACAGGACATCTCTATGGTAACTTTCTCCAGATACAAGAATGTCGTAGATAATGTATGGAAAGACTCGCTCAGCAAAGGCCACCTGTGACAAAAATTTGTAGAATTTGTTTAAGGTTAAGTTGTTCCATTTAAGCCCACGAGTTTAAAATATTTCAAAAACGTTTTATATATTTTTTTTCATGTAGCATTTGGAGCCTCAACGTCACAACCTAAAGAACAGTCGACTCCCAATATATTGAATCTTCAAAGGAAACTGGGAACGGTTTGAGTCATCAGGAAAACGAGTGACTGAGGGCAAAATAACAGTATTAAAATCAATTTTAATTCAAGTTAGTGCGAGGTTCGAATTAGCGAGCTTTGAATTATAGAGAATTGACTGTAAATGATTTCAAGTCTGATTAGTTAGAAGAAAAGTGTAGTGATAAAAACACTAGTTGCTAATAATTATGAAAGGATGTCATTTAACTTGGGACATTCATTCATGGCATTCATTTTCAGAGGCTGCTACAGTCAAAAATAGCTCTCTTGTGGCTGATGCTCAAAGCAACATTTTCAGCGACTCTTTGACATAATGTGTTCCTAAACTTCAAGGCAGAAGGAACAAAAAGGCTTCATTAAGAAATGAAATCGGTTTAGAGCACTGTAAAAAGAGAGTTAGTTATGTTCTACTGACATAGGCGTATGTAATTTTGTTCACTACCAGATAAACCACAAACTCATTTTTGGCTGAATAGCGAATAGTGCAAAGCTATCTTCTGCTTGATTATGAAAGCAATGGATATCAAAGAAATGTTAAAGTTTGAAGCTAGTTCGAAGGAGGGTCTGCATCGGTTATTAGACATCAGAGCTCTACAAAACACTATATCAGCAAGTTTGTAAACTACAATGGGAATAATTACGAGCTGCAAATAAAATAAAAACTTAAGCATCTATCCAGTCAAGTGCCCATTTGTCCCGCCCTTTCTCCGGTTTCCGTAGTACTAAGCGAATGAGACAGACAAGTTTTGACTCCTCTTGGTAAGAACACTAATCCATCACAGGTTAGCCTCCACACAGAGTCTGGTATTCATTTATACAGCTGAGTTGATTGGAGCAAGTTAGTTAAAGTGTCTTAGGCCTCAATTATATGGAACGGGCTAGCCGGGTTGAGCGGGCTGAGTTTTTCTACTGAGATCCCAGCTATCAGGAACATTGTCATCCTTGTTTGCCAAGATCACGGTAACAGCCGTCCGGGATGCCGGCAAACTGAGCTTAAATTTTTTTATACAATTGCACAACCAGGCTGGCCCGGCCTCACTTTGACAAAGCAATGAGCGCCTGACAAAATTTTCGCAATTCCACCATTTTGTAAACAAATACGAAACTCCCACCCGGCCAGGCTCGTTTCATGTAATACCGAGCTAAGGTTGTGTTTTCAACCCGCTCAACCAGGCTAGCTCGTTCCATACAATCAAGCCCTTATTCAATAACATGACATAGTGGTCTGGCTGGGGCTTGAACTCGTGACCCTGAGATTATGAGACGAACTGGCTAACTGCTCAGCCATAGCAGACTAATGTGAACAAAATCATTCCTGTAGTTACGTTAGAATGGTTGTTAAAAAATAACTCAGACTCAAAGCTACCCACTGTCGCACCTTAGTCTGGCAGATAGGTGACAGCAACAGAAGGACTTCATCTTTCACTGCCCCACTCTCAAGAAGAGTACAGGTAAGATGGGAAATCCAATCCCTGTGGCTGCGATGTTCCTCGGCAGGGATCCACAGCATTGGGTTCCCGATCTTTTCAATAAATAACTCCTCTGATGTCACAGGAATTGTGCTTCCTGAGACTCCCTTGAAGAAAAAAATAATAATGACAATGGTACCTATACTTCCTGAATGTAACAAAAACTATAGTTAATTAACACTTATCCTATTTCAATTAAGATGGATAGTGGCAGAATATCTACTGAGCGCCTTCGACGCTCAATAGATATTTAATAAGGCACTATCCACCTCAATTGAAATAGGATGAGTGTTTTAGTATATACCAGCGAGGCAATCGATCTACGGAGATTTTCCTTTCGATAAAAGAAAGATATTTAAGAAAAAAAACTTTTATCAGTTGAATCACAGAGTGTGGCGAAATTCACGCATGAGCATCCTAATTTACAACAACAAATGTAAAAAAAAAAGCTTAATAACCTTGAAATACTTTTAAAACAAATTTTATTACCCTTTTGGTGTTTTGAGGAATGGCATTTTCTGTATTTTTTTAATTGTTATCCGAAACAGACGCGTAGCAACCACTTTCGTCCGCCATTTTGTTTCAGAGTCATTATCTACTATTTCGGAGGTAAATAAATATTGCCTCACATCTACTATTTCTAAACCAATCAAATCGCGCGTAGCCGAGCTTGTATATACTAAAAACAATTAGCCGTTAAAATGCTTTCTAAATATTTTAAGAAATACACCGTGGAATTACAGAGGATATTCAGGCCTCAAAAAGTAGTCAGCTGGCCACCAGAGGCAAATATTTGGTAGCCTGGGCACAAGATTCAGTATCCAAAAATATTTTCAAGATTTAATCCGAACTACGACTGCATCTGTAGCTGTGTGCGCAAAAATAATAGCATTTGTTTCCAGATGTTTGTCCAAGAAAACAGATAAGCTTCATTTCATCATCACATTGTTTATTTCGTTACAAACTCTTAGCTAATCAATCCCAAATTATCCACACAATCATGTAGTAGTTAGCTGGCTAAAACGTCCGAAAATCCGGTAACCAGCGTGTAGCTATTGCCACCTATAGATGGTAAGTTCGAGCCCTGATTTTTGACAATTCGAACTGTAGTCCTTCGTCTTCCCTAACACAGACGAATGACTTCAGTCCAAAACGTCTATGAGTTTTCCATTTTTCCACAACCTAAAATATTTGCTAAACTGTCTTTAGACTGTAGAAACACAGACACAGCATATGACCAACTTTGAAGCAATAAAATGAATCACTCCGTGTTTTTCCCCTTTTAATTGAGCAGAAAAAGTCTTTTATAAAATAAAACTTGAGTTCAAGCTTCCCTATAGTTTCTAGCGACTACCGCAATAACATCATTTTGCGGCGAAACTAAGCTTTGCTGAGATGTTTTTTTTTCTTCATATTTACCCTTTACATGTTAATGTTAAATAAAACCTGCGCTATGTTTTTTTTGTACGGAGCTGTGCAAGCTAGAGGCTGAAAAATTATTCAAAAAGTGAACGTATGGAACTTTAAGGACGTTCATTCGTGGGGCTCTAAGAGTGATCAAAAAAATAGAAGATACTTTCCTATTTTGTGATGGAATAAATTCGCTACAAAATGATTGTTGCAAGAGTGTGCCCGTCAGACATTCAATCATGATCCAACAAACTATCCTTTTGATATATTCTCAATGCTACAAAGGCAAAGTCTTTATCCCATTACGACAAACCTTGAAACATACCCTAACTGTGTTGCATTTGAGGCTGAAAGAGTCTTTAACATATCAATCCCACCACCCCAATTCCACATTCGCCACCACCCAGATTTTCGAAAACGAATGAAATTCTACCAATATTTAACCAACCTTTTTTCTCCTGGATGGTCGGAATGGTTCCAGATACCACAACAGTTTCTCGGTTTGTTCATTCTTTTGGTTTTCATACTCTCTCAACAGGGAAAGACCTGATTGAGTGGCGATGATTTTCTTCAGACATGTAGCTGCGGCTTCAACTACCTCGAGACTAAAATCAAAACAAAATAAGCCAGTTCAACATTTCAGAAACATGTGCGCGGGTCGGTATAAAATGTAAAGTTCATATAAAATTTATGAAACAAAGGAACACAATGAAGCAGGGCGGGAACTCATTATTGTTCCTTTCTTAAGTTTGATGAATATTTAACACTTATTCTACTTCAATTGAGGTGGATAGTGGTAGAATATCTACTGAGCGCAGACGGCGCAAGATAGATGTTCTTTACGCCACTATCCACTATCCACCGAGATTATGACAAACTGCACGCATCTTCTACCTACCTTTTGTCAACTAGGAAATTGTTGAGCAGAGTAACGATAACTGAGTTACGAGTGACAACAGTATTTCCTTCAATGTTGAGTAACGAATTGTCGATTCCTGCAAACCAAATAATGACGCTAGGATATGAGCAATTATAATTTAAGATATAAGATGCAGAACATAAACACTCAAAAGAAAATGAAAAACAAGATAAATGAAAAAGAAACAGCCGCAGGAAGTCATGGACAGAAATTATAAAGAAATGCAACAATGAGATGACTTTTTGTCATCTTATTTTCTAATGAGGCGATGGTCAAAACAAAGAAAAGGAAAGAAAGGACGAAAGATGCAGAAAAGACGAGGTAAAAAAAATTAGGTTAAAAGAAGAAGAAAGGAAGCACGAGAATTAGAGCAGAAACGAGAAGTTCAAAAAAGAAAATGACTAAAATACCAAACATCAACATAGTCTCATACCGGCGAGGAAAATTCCCCTAAACTGGTAACACGAAACGTATGGGTTCTTGTTAGGAGAATTAAGTAATACGCCATTTGGCATAATTTGGGCTGGATGGGTTGAAGAGGTGTTTCAAGTGATGTATACCTTTCACAAGTTTCTCACTGAGAGCAACGACCTCTAGATCTGCAGCTCCAATCTCACCAAGACAACTCGCTATTTCCAACTTGACTGAAGTTTCTAGTTCATCCACTGAGTTTGAGACTAGAGAGCTCAGCTTGATTAACTCGTGAACTAATCCAGGAATCACGATCTCTGGTGAGGACGCAAGTTCTAAAACGAAAAAATAAAGGAACTAGGATTTATAATTCCCTGCAACAAAATTTTTGCTCTGGGAAAGAAAAACTTTGCAAGTCAATGCTACCAACTAGTTTTCCAACAAGAATCTTTGCGAACAAAGTTAACCAAAGTAGTTTGCTGTGTATTGCAGATAAAAGCAACTCTTGGTTAAACATTTTAAACAAATTGGCCCTAATGTTTCCAGTCTTATCCTTTTGTTGAAGCAATTTGCCATTAGCTCTAGCAAAGACATTCCAGTATCAACTGTTTTAATTATTTTTACAGTTAAGTCAGTGTTACTTCACGCCGATACACTGGTCAGTTTTCTTGAAACCAAAGCTCCATTTGTACATGTAGCAAAAAGTAACTGCAATAAACTCTAGAGAGGGGGATTTGAGATGTACCTTACTTCTGGATTAGATGTGCATGTGGATGGTTTACTTCGTTTAACAAACTATACGAACAGCATTTGACTTGATTTTAAGGCTGGAGATGAAGTCCCTGTTTCAGGTCCACATTTCACCTCCTCCCCTTCTGTATGGTTAACCACGATAGATCCAAATGGAACTAAGTAAACTGCATACTATCTACACACTCACCTTTGCTGCTCTGCAGTAAAAGTAGAAGTTCGTCTTTTCTGGAACCAATCTGGCTTCGGAGATGTCTTAATCCTTCCAGTCGACTTGCAGGCAGAGAACTCGAGCTCACAACCAGAAAGCGTTTAATATCCTCTAGAAGGCTTGAAGACTTCGTTCTTTCTTGTACCATTTTATAGATCTTGTTTAAGCTTTTGAATTTTCCACTTTCTGGAAATGGGTCCAAAAGGGCAATCGAATCAGATAGCACTTCTGCGTTTTCTTGTGTGATCAGGATTTTTAGAACCGAAAGAGCCTGTGGAGAATAAAAATGGAGCACGTTCAGGAATTGAACTCTGCAAACTACAACTTTGATACAAAATCGCCAGTAAGACTGGTTCTGGTTAGGAAGATAACAAAGCGTGTTAGGTTAATGGGTTTTTACTGGGCTACATATGGTTACACCATAGAAGATTTGGTCTGTTTTTCCATCGTCAACAAGATAAAGTTTCGATCCCATAATTTCTTTTTGCGCCAGCTGGAGCACATGCAGTATGGACTCATTAAGGTTCATTTCTTGCTCGATCGTGGCGAGGAAAAGAAGAAAAAATATCAAAATACTGAAAGGATTTTAATTTGTTCTCCAAAACAACCGCAACTATTGAACCAGTTAGCTTAGAAACAAGGTTACAGAAACAAATTAATGGTAGCCCTGTGAACGCTCTAAGATTTAGGAGGAAGATCTCCAAGCAGATCAGGCTAACCGAGCTGAAACTTTCAAAACAACATTTGCTCGGGGAGTTGAACATATCATGGTAAGAGCAGAAAGCGATAATGACGTTCATAAAACCTATAAATCTTCCGTACACTTCATTACCATTATTCGAAAAAAGGAGAACCCTGATTTACAAAACATAAATAATGTTAAAAAGGCCTCTTATCTCCTTTCTTGAATAAGTTTCAAATGTAACTGACTTCAAAACACTTATACTGTATTTTGATCTCTTTCTTGAATTGTTAGAAGTTTAAGACAGGAACTTTTTGTACAGCTGTCTTAAAGCGTTGTCATATTCTATGATTGTTTGTTCAAAAGCCGATCAGCACTGACAAAGGTTTAAATTGTTAACCTACGTTCTTGTTTCCAACATTACAGATACTGATTTGAGTTGTAATTTTAGAACAGACAAATTTACGAATCCTCAGCCTTTTTAAGAGTAGAAATTACTGTTTGAATTTTGACTTAACCTAGGCTTAAAGTTAACCAGCCCAGCCTTGAACAACCCAGCCCATGACTACATCTACTTTCGTAACTTTATCAACCTTAAAAATTTAACGAGATGCAACTACGAGGAAAACTACGCAACTACGAAAAAAAAAAAACCTGAAGATGACTTTTTAAGTTGAAAACACTTGTTTTTACACAATTTAACTTTTATGCAGCCTAAATAGTTTTATCTTTTGCGAACAAAACTGTTTTTACATAAACCGCATCTACCTGGTTGGCGTTCTCATTCTGTTCCTTTGCAAATGGGACCAATTGACTCACGATCACGTGCAAATGGCTGCCAAGTTCCTGTGAACAAGAGTGCTTACAGGATCTGATATGAAACTACAACTAAATCGTTTACTGTTCATGAAGTTGAACCAATATACAAAGAATTAAGAAGTTTATATCACTATCATGGAACTCGGTCTTTGAAAAAGGAGAAAAATGTCGTTTAATTCATTAGAACAACTCTATTGGTTGTTGAGATATTAAAGATTATTATATATGCAAACTACCAAAGTTGTGTCGGAAATCAAAAGGGGAAAAATACAAAACAATCTTTTCTTGAAAAGCCATATCAATGAGCCTAAAACTTTGCACTGTAACACAAACACGAACACGTGTTATAGAGAAAACAGTTTTGTAATTTTCGTCTTTGATTTAAGATTCAATTCTTTAAAAAGTTGGTAGTTTAAATCTTTGCTGAAGGAAATTATAACGTGCTGACCTTTCATTTGCTCCGATGAAGGAGAACGGCAAACGCTCAACACGTCAGCACGTCAAAAGCTCTCTATGGCCAAGATTCAAACTACTGTGGAGCCCCGGTATAACGAACCTGGATATAACGAAGTACACTCTTTGGTCCCAGCAAAATTACAGTAATTTGTATGGCACATAACCCGGATATAACGAACCTCGACGTAACGAAAACAACCCCGTTTAAACGAAACAAGTGTTGGGTCCTGACGAAAACTTTTACTCCGATATAACGAGGTTTCCTTGCGTTCAGGCTACTGAGTTATTAGCCTAAATGTAATATTAAATGAAAACATGAACATTTTGACATACCGGAAGTTTTAAGGGTTTTTAATTTGTTCTTTGTCAGCGATTACGATTGTTTAAGAAATACAGTTGGCCTAGAAGATTAGCCTTTTCGCTGTCCTTTGCTATGACTTTTGTCACAACCTCGATATAACAAATCTTTTGGTATTATTTTGGTAACTTCGTTATATCGGGGTCCCATTTATAACGAAACCCCGATATAATGAAGTAATTCTTGCGGTCCCTTTTCACTTTGTTATAACGGGATTCCACTGTACCAACTTGTATAAGCTGTGAAAAATTTACCTGAAGACAGACACGTGACTAACGTGATGGTAGATACGCGACTCACCTGAGGGCAGCATTTCAGTGCAGTTTCACACACATAGTACAACAAGTTACATGCTGGTGAAAACAAATCCGTGTCAACTTTTAGCTTGCTTCTAGCAGCTAGTTTCGCCTTCCTTGTGTCGCCTATGATTCTGACGAGAGTGTATATGACATCTCTGATGAAAAAAGCCCAGGTGTTGTTCAATCCGCCGCTGAGTTCCTTTAGGACAAGGAGAACTAGCAGTCGATACGTGGAGAGGTACCGACGTTTTTCATGGTAAAGATGTGTCCGGGATATCCGAGCTGAGAGCACTAATAGAATCTTTTGAAGGCTGTCCTGTTACAAATGAACAGACTTAAAACAAGCAGCACTATAAGTCAATTAACGGACATAATTAAAGCATGGTGTATGGAACTAGTCAATCTGACCTAAACCGATCATTCAATGTTTTCTAACCAGATGCTATAAGAGGAGATATGGAGTATTTAGATATTTCTAGTATTTTAGAACAGTGTGACAGAAAACTGTTTTCCAAAGTAGAGTTTAATCCTTGTCATCCCCTTTAACCGCTGTCAAAGAGTCTAAATAACTGTGTTGAAACATCTGCGAGGCCTAAAATCAATACAAATCACTTTAAAAGATATTTTTTCAACAGACTAGTTTTCAAATACAATTTAGCAAGTAAGTAAATGCATTTTTAACGTTTTTCAATGTTTTTAAACGATTATTAATATGAATTGTATATAGCAGCTGTATACCTTAATTACGCAGTGTAACATTGGTTATGTATTTTTAACGAATGACATTAAAGACACATTGATATGTGTGCCTCACTTAGATGCACTTGCGACGTCATCATGAATGAGGCCTATTGGGTATTAAGCCATGCTTTAATTCCATTCAAACCCATAGTGACTCTAATGTAGTGGATAAACCTGCTTTAACTTATTCATTCATCTATTTGCTTTTGTAACTAGTTTCATTTATCTGCATTTTTTAATTAACAGACTGCATAGCCTTTTAGTTCTTTTGATATTGTATTGTAACTGTGTTTCCTTGTATCATCCGTATTTGATATCTAATAAATAAATGAATATGTACCTTCGCAAAACAGTATATTGCCTTTTATTATAAAAAACAACTGACCGAATGTTACTTCAAAAACATTTACCTTGGTTTTGCACAACACAGCCACAAGCGACTCCCCTCCGTGACATGTAGTAAGGTAGTCCAGAGTAGCCTTTATAGCGCATGATGTGAAGAATGGTGGGTTGGGTTCTGGGTCAAACTCGCTATAGAAAAGACTCTTGGTTTAGTATCAGCTCTCTATTCAGTGTACATTAAGGCTGCCACACACTAGATGATTTGTCTTAAGGACCCCGATTTTTTGTCTGGTGTAAATCTGGTTTGATCGTAGCTCACCACAGACTAACCGATCTTTATCTTATCAGTCCAGTGCCCAAGCCATGTTGCACGAACTATTTCCTTTTTGTCATATGCTTGCAATTTCGCTTCCCATTGGAAATTGCGCAAAGTAGTTCAGACGAAATATCGGACACTGCCACACACTAGCCGATGTCTGATCAGATGTTTTTGAATCTAGCTTGTCAATATCTTCCTTCACGACAAAAATTTGTGACCGATTTTTTTCTGGAGCTGTCACACACAGCCGATCTTTGCAGACGAAAAATCGTCTAGTGTGTGGCGATCTTTATACAACTCTAAAGTTGAGCAAAAGGCAGCACTACCAAGGAAAGATGATAGGGTTCTACTTCCTGGTTTCCATTCCACTTTCCAGTAAAATCTTTTCCAAATGAAAACATGAGGGAAGACTGGTTCCTAACATTTGGTCAAATTACAAAACTAATTCTTGATGGAACATGCACTCAACATCTCTCTTATCGAAAAGAAACACCAGCTAGTTTTGAAATTGTTTGTAAGTAAGTTCTGAGTCGTTTAGCCATTCCAGAAATTGAGTAAAGAATCTTGGAAAATTTTCAAAGGCACTGCAGCCCTGGATTTTAGATAAAGCATGGACTCAACAAGGGCTTAAAGAATCTAGGATCCCTAACTGGAGCACACAAAGTTAAAACAAAGCTATCGAGCATGATAAAGAATATTCTTTAGTTTAGGCTTTCGTCGTAATTCATGTTGCATCAATAACATTCTTTACAAAGGGGTAACTTTCAAGGAAGATGACTCAGGTGATACGTAGAGATAGACTGCTGTTTACTTTCAAAAAGAAATTTACAATTACAAATGAACCAACACTAGAGTGGTTTCCTTGACTAAGACGTGCGCCATTCAATAAATTAACTAAACAAAATCTAAAAAAAGTTGGTTTTACGGAGAAATATAAGCTAAGAAAGCGTTTACAGCACATAAAAAAACCCTTTGCATTAGTCTTTAAAATATACGTTCTACCCTTGTAGCTTAAAACGTGGTAGAGGAATCTCACGAAAAAATGAGAATGTACAAACGTGTAGCTATTGGTGTACCTTGTAAATTTGGACAAATCAGAGCCCTCTGTTGCCGGCTCAAACATTCTTAACAGCAGCTGAACAACCAGTTCATCGAACTTCTTTTCCATAATCTTGTTTGTCACCTGTTTAAAAAAGACAATCAGAACAAAGGATATTCAAAACTCTTTTTCATTATACATAAAAAGAAATACAGTCATTTTAAATACTTGCGATTACAAAATAAATGGAACACAGGTTAAAAGAAAGTTTAGAAAATGATAATTGAGTTTTTAACCTTGGAGTAGTTTAGCTACAGATAAAAGGTTTATTCCAAAGAACCGGACTGAAACTGTTTGTTCCAATATCCCTGGAAACCTCAAATATGTTTGTGAATAACAAAATAACAAACAGAAATGATGTTCTCCCGGGTGCAGTTGTTCAAAGACCGATCAGCACTAACCCAGGGTTAAACTTTTTAATTTCACTCTTGTTTCCAATCTTACAGAGACTGATTTGAGCTGTAAAATGATTTTCTGAGGAAAATCTAAACAGTGTTTTATAAGAACCGTAAACTTTTCATCAGAGAAGAAATTACTGCTTGAATTTTGGCTTAACCCAGGGTTAAAGTTAACCAGCCTTTGAACAACCCAGCCCTGGAATGAAAGCTAGCGAAAATATTCCAAGTCAAGCATAAAGATGATTTATAAAATAAATTCAGTAAAACATGCGCTCTGATTGGCCGAGGACCATCTTCTAAATCTGGATAGAAATCATGAATGACGTAACCAGTTGTACATGTTATTATTTTATAAAAGCTTAAGAAGACATCTTCTGTGTTTCAATACTCTGTTGGAAACATGCGGGATTTTTGGGAGAACACTCGAAAGTATTTTGAATTGTTCGCTTTCAGCTCGTCATCAAAACCTATTCTCGTGTTCTCCCAACAACGCCGAGTGTTTCCAACAGTGTATGGAAACACGGAAAACACCCTATAAAGCTTAACTAGAAGTTGTTCTTTGATCTGACTAACCTATGGTCAGATCATTTACACAGTAATTAGACTTACCTGCTTTGTCAAAACCTGAACAAGAAAATCGTAGCTCTTTGTGGCCTGTTTCATCTTTTTTTGTCGTTCTGCTTGCTTCTCCTCAGTTAAACCTCCAAGAAACGCTTCCTGTTTACTCTGCATCGCAAACCAAGGTACAAGAAATGCCATGAGGGAACAGTAACTTTGGGTCACGTGCTCGGTCCAGTCCCCGTCTGGGCTGACTTCTTTACCAAATTCTTCTAAGGAGGACTCCATATCTGGTCTTGACACAAGATGTGGTAAAATGACAGAATAGTTTTCCCTGCAAAAAGAGAAAGTCACTGAAATATTTGCAAGGCAAGTGACGTACGCCAGACAAAACTTATCGTACATAAAGTTCCTTGTGAGAAATCAAGAATGAAGATGCAGGCATAATGCAACGTTTTTCTTGTTCAAAAGATAAAAAAAGGTGAGAGAGTTAGACAAAGATTTCAATAGAGTTTAAAAGGTACCCACATGAAGTATATAGAGGATATTGCAGCACACTCGTGCGATATTTTTCAACACTCGAAGATAAAATTCGTATCTCCGCGCGGCCATGTAATTTCCCTTTTATCACATACTTAGTGAGATTCTACATGTTTTTCTCAATCATCAACGAAGTAGATTGACAAGTTGTTTCAACGGCGGGAAAAGTTTCATATCAATCACACGTGATGATATGGAAACCATGCGTTCTGATTGGCTGTTTTTGATACCACCGCGTATGATTGATATGGGTGGCTGATACGCTCTATATTTCACCGATTTACTATGTAAATATCGAACTAAGTATGTGATAAATGGTTGCAACTGCATAAATATAAAATTTAAAAATTGAATCAAACACAAAACCAGATTTCAAGTTCAAAATTATATAGTTTACCTTTTTTCCGCGATGCAAAGAAAAAGAGCTCACCTGAAAAACTCGCCAATGGAATTGAAGTTCAAGAGTTTGAGAGGAAATTCTGAGATTCTGAATTTTTGGTTGAGCCAGTGATCAAGGATGAAACCGAGATGTGTGTTCAGGTATGAAGCCGTCGAATTGAATCCTAATTCTTTTGCAAGCTGACTAAGAACCTGTAGTAATCAACAAAATTCGTATGATTAACCTTCTCCTTACAGCGTCAATACACACTAAGCCAATTGGTAATAGGAATATAAAATTGATCATCAACCGCTAAACTGTTTTCGGTACTTACAAAATCATCTTTTGCACTCTAACAAATGAAAAAGTAGAATATTGATCTAAGGCAAGTGCTTATTAAACAGTATAGTTTGATATTGTAAAAAATCAACTTAAACGTCAATTAAGTTGACGTGTAAATAAAGGTTATCATCGTTATTGTTATTGTGATTAATGTTGCTATTTATTATTATTATAACAATAATCATTATTATTATTATCATTATCATTATTATTGTCATTATTTACCTCACTACAATGCTTTTGTGTCACTTTAATTTCACAATCTTCGCGTGTTTAGGCACATTGTAAAAATTGAAAATGATAAAATTTATTTCAAATTAGTCTTATGTAAATGACTGTTAACAGTCATCAGTGACATTTCGTGCAGAAAGACTTACAGTTTTTCTAGTTATGTCATTTCATATTCAAGACTACCATAATCGAAAAAACCTTGACAACAACAAATTGAAATAAGGAGCTAGGAAGTGCAATTTCATAACAGAGAACAAAGTACACCAAGATTATAAGTAACAGTTAAACTGACAACAACAAAAACAAAATGAATGGCTCTTAAATGCAAACAACAAAAACAACAATGTTGAAAAGTGATTGGGTAATTTGCAACACTAACGACATTTATAAGAAGACTAACTGAACTTGGCTTTTACCATACGGTATGCATTACTTTTAATTTTTTAAGAACTTAAGCATAACTGTGGGTTCTGGCTGAAGATGTAAAAATCAGATGCGTGTTAATCGTACAGAAAATTAATTGAAGTTAAACGTCACTGAGGCATCACGGGTCAGAAGAAACTAAGCCGGGACTGGACCCTAAATATAGGATGAGGTTGACAGCAGTCGTCGTGGACAGCTGTTTTGGTCAAAGATGGGGTTGCATCGGGCATGATCATCAATAAAGCGTAAGCTGGGTAAGTTAGATGCTGTAGTTTTAACAAACCTTTTTGGCCAAATCGTCATCAAGGAATTGTTTCTTTGTTGCCTGGAATATCATTGCGATGGCTCTCTTTTCGCAGACAGGACTGGAAAGAATTGAGTGCTTTAAAGTGGAAAGCACTGAGGCAGAACGGTTTACCCCTTCGTCTTCACTCTCGCATTCGCTCAGTGTGCTCTGTAAAAAGGTAGAAGTTAAAGGTTAAAGAGAAGAGCAAGATGAAGGTAACCGTTAAAAGTAAGGTAAAGGTAGAAAATAACAGTTAACGATTAAGGTTAACTTTTTAAGTAAAGGTTAAAGGTATAAGAAAAGATTTAAGAAAATAGGGTCATAATATTCGCAGGTGGGTACAGCCTTAGATAACTTTTCCTGACATAATTTTGACAATAACTTTTCTTTCTTCCCGTCAAGATTTTTGAAAACTTCAACATCTGCATAGTTTCTTGGCCTTATACCTATTTAGCAATGGTTTTGGTCTAAAACTCAAATACATTGAACAATGATGTGTATTGCTTATGAACTTCAAAAAAACTTCAAACTCCGTGTTTTTTAAAAAAGTTATCGCGTTTAGTATAATTAAGTGAAAATCAGAGAAAACCAAATAAATGCAATTTGAGGCACTATGCTATAAAATAAATGCTTGAAATCGCGTTAAAGTTTGCACAAATATTTTGTCTGAGTCATTTGAAGACAGCAAGCATGCACACCACTACTTAGGAAGCCATTCAACTGTTGCTTTTTATGAGAAATGCTTGATAAAAGTTAACTTACTGAAATGTTTACAGTTTCTTCGAGGCAACTCTCCACCAGTTCAAAAGAAGACCGCTGACTGTCCTTTGCTGCAGGCCACAGTTCATTACAGTTCTCAACAACAAAGAGGTTACTCATAGAAGAGGACATATACATTCGAACTGCGTGGCTTGGGTCGTACAGAAGAGACACGAACTCTTCCATTATAGACACAGTTGATGAATCTGCATAAGAACAGAAACTGATTTTGGAAATGAATTCAGCTTCAAAGAAGAGGGGATTGCCTTTTCTTTAAGCAACAAACTTTCTCAGGTTTTTTTAACAATATTAATAACGCCTGTTCTTTGCATCCACAGCTGTTACACCAAACTGCTACACTTCTAAGTTCAGACTATATCAAACAAAACTACAGGACTTGATGATTATTAATGAACACAGGTATTCGCGCCGGACAAAAACAGTGCTCCATGCCCGAAAGCAGAGCTTGATATAATAAAATGTAATTCAAAGACGACGCATAGATTTTGTGTTACTCTGAGTTTCAGGTTCTTGCCATCTTCAGACACACGTCAATAGATCACTAATATGAACTTGATGACTATCAATCCGAGGAAAGAAAACACCGTTAATGTATCATTACGGTATCCAAGTTTATGGATCAACTTTGAAAAACATAATTTTAATGCCGTTCACGGGAACGCGGAAGTCTTTGATTCGGTTGACATTTGGCCGAGCTTGAAAATTCCTTGAGGCTTACTAAAGAATTTAAAATCAACAACAAAGGAAGGCTTAAAAACCTCAAGAGAACTGGAGTTATTCTAGTTTTCTTATATAAATAGCTCCCCCTGTAAACCTTTTTGATTATAACATGAAATAAAATCGAAATAATTTCTTCAACTATATTTCCAAGTTTCAGACTACCATTTAATGACATATCAAGCAAGCAGTTTGTGAGACGTATGTCAAGCGGGAATAGATAAGAACTTAACCAGTGACTCGGCTCCCCATGTGAGTCTCTGTAGCTCAGTGGGTAGACCATCTGACAGGTAATCAGAGGGTTGCAGGTTCGATTCCCGTCAGTGGCTCAGAATTTTTTCTGAGCTTTCGACTTGTGAATCAAAAATTTCTTCAAAATCGAAATATTGTTACAGGTTCAGCTTCGTCGGTTGTTGACTGTCACATACAAGGTGTATTACGGGAGTGCGAGAGCGCAACAATCTTGACAACAATCACTTTTCATACTACCTGGTTCTTTTTTTCCTTGCTTCAACTTTGTCCATTTTCCCTCTGGATCAACCTGTGAAATCAACCTTTATTGTATCACTGTTGAGAATTTCGGGGGACTGGAAAAGCAATAACGGTTTGGTATGCAGCTATAAATCTTGAGATAATATGCTTTCAGTATATCTTTCACTTATATCATTATTAGTAATAACCACAACGCCTTTTGTCAATTTGGTTAGTCATCAGACTACCACATGGGAGGCTCGGGTTTGATTCAGGGCGCAAGACATTCCATAAGTAAGGACGTGTGGTCTACACTAGTCTAACATCTGGAAACAGCAAGGCCTTTGCGCATTCTCGGATAAGGACGTTAGAACTGTATAGGACTTGACTCTATATGATAAGAACTTTTAAAAAAGAACCCGCAACACTTGTAGGGTAATGCAGTATGGGTCTAATTATATAGAGCATCTCTGACTGTAAAAGCAAAGAAAACCACTCTCAGCTTTACTTGTAAAGTGTAAAGCGCATTTGCTAATATACTCTACACGTGGGAAAACGCGCCATATAAATGCTATTTTTTTTAAATTTCATTCGTTAGTATTATCAGCATCAGCATCATCATCCAAAAATACAAAAAAAATCAAAAGGGGAGATAAAGGAAAGAGGTATTTGTGATTCCTCGATATAACGCACTCCCTTGGAAAATGGGAACCTCGGGTACGCTGTATGTGGTGCAGTTAAATGGGTTTACAACGTGCATACGAAAACTTTGGTTAACATGTCTGTGTAGACTGCTAACATCTTTGATTAACATGTCTGTGTAGACTGCACACCAAAAGCTAACCTTTATTAAGGCTTCCATGCATTTTGCTAGTTGCAAACGTAC
This sequence comes from Hydrozoanthus sils, assembly GCA_027575215.2. NCBI lineage: Eukaryota > Metazoa > Cnidaria > Anthozoa > Zoantharia > Hydrozoanthidae > Hydrozoanthus > Hydrozoanthus sils. Next base: position 21,531 of record JAOBRD020036333.1, read on the forward strand.
ACGGGGACATAACTTCTCTTTCAGAGTCCTAGAAGATAACATTCCAGTCAGTTTATGGCAGCATGAAAGGTAGAAATAGGTCTACATTCAATTACTAGGGCGGCTTTATCAACGAAGATAAGGACTTTATACAACGCGATGACGCAAACCATTTTCAAAAATGGTTTTTTTAAGGATTTTATTTGACAAATCTGGCACGTACTTACCAACGGTAACCACACAAATACACGGTTAAAGAAAATTGACACCTTCCACTAAACTTTTGCTTAGTGTTTCAGTTCGGCAAACGTGCAGGAACAAAAAGCCCTTTTATAAGTATTATTGGGGCTCTCAAAATACGGCAAGAAACTTTAGATTAACCTCCGTGATTAATAAGCCTACATATCCAAGAGGGAGAGGAATTATACTTAGAGAGATAAGGCATTACTACCAAGATAGTTATAAGAATATGAAGAAGGGAGAGTAGCGAATAGTTGGTGGCGCATTTACTGTGCAGTAATCCTAGGGTCACGAGTTCAAGGCCCGGTCAGGCCACTGTGTTGTGTCATTGAGCAAGACACTTTACCTGACTTTGTTCTAGTTGGCTCAGCTGTATAAATGATTACCAGCTTCATCTGGGGGCTAACCTGCCCTGGATATTACTGTCCAGCCCAGGAGGAGTTTAAGACTATCATCCGCTAACACTACTGAAATTAGAGATAAGCGCCAGCCTGGTGGATCACTTTGCTTGAGAAACTATTTAGCTTCAGCTAGGAGGGGGAGGAAACACACATTATACCAAGTGGGTAGAAATCACTGCTTCCCGTCTGATAGGCAAGGGTAGAGTGTATAATCAAGAAGAAGTCAGCTTACCAGAAAGCCTTGACCATGTGTGTGCCAATTTCTCTAGCCTTCTCCAGTTCCATGTCATCGTCCCCTGAGCCCGACAAGTGTGACGCCAGACATGTCATTAGCTTGAGGCCCTGTTCACAAGCCACTTGGTCTTTACGGTGCTTTGACATCGCTCCTCTTTAAAGCAAGTGAAATGTCAATGTGGTACAGAGAAATCCATGCACGACAATTTACCAACTTTTATGTTGGGTAAGCAATCAAATCGTTTTAAGAACATTTTTTTAGTATAGGCTTTTTAAGTTATTCCTCCCTACCGTTAAATCCCATTTTAAAGACCTAAAAGGGCTTCATAAGGGGTTTTGGACGGGCTTATAAACGGGGGGAACTTGAACGCGGAATAAAAAAAAATATTTCTGATTTCTATATCTGAGAAACGAATTAAAGCTAACAAACCATTACATTTTGAGTTACAATTATAATACATTTATTGTGCGTCACACTAAACGGAAAATTTATTTTAAAAAGATCTATATATAACCGACTTATATAACTGGAACAATCTGGAACGGAACAGAGTGAAAGTCATCTAAACTCCGCAGCCACTTGTTCGTGACTGTAACCTTCGATCGAAAACTTTAATGTTTAAAAAGAAACGCAAAAGGAAAACACTTATCAATACATGAGCTTATATCCAGGAGGTATATATCCGGGGGGCTTATATCCGGGTTTATATCCGGAATAAAATATTTGTTGGCAAATGGATGAGCTTATATCCGGGGGGGGCTTAAGACCGGGGGCTTGAAAATGGGATTTTGCGGTGAATGCTTAAAGTGTCTATCGCCCTTATTTTGAAACAATTTTTACGTGTTACTAGTACCTAAAAATCTCCAGGAGCGATTTTAAGTCCTGTGGGGCAATGGAATTCAGTTGCGATGCCAAGCAAAATACCACGGTGAAGTACTGCAGAGAGTCAGATATTGTGTTCAGTGGTAACAAACAGCACATTGTAAACATCAACAACAGTCACAAGCATGAATTATGACGCATTACATAATGTAACAAAGTGCAGGGTACAGCCTATCAGTCGAGCTTAGGGGTGCAAGGAGGTTAGTAGCTAGAAGACATGAGTTTATAGCAACAATAGAGCGTTTCTTTTTCTCTCGAAATCTGTAGTTTTAAATGTTTCTCTTTTTGAAAATCAAATATGTAGTGCGATAAAAACTCTCCACAAATAGATTTAACACTATAATAACTACTACATCTCCAACTTAATCAATAATTACAAACCGGTCCGCTCGCTCTGATCCTAAAGTCAGAACCTATAATCTTCCCCAGTATTTAAACCTGCAATCTACGGCGACAGAGCTTTCTCTGTCTGTGCGCCCAAACTATGGAACTCCCTGCCCTACCATTTAAAAAGTTGCGTCTATTGCGTCTTTTAAATCAAATCTTAAAATTTTCTTTTCCAAAAGCTTTCAACTTAGCCCTACTTACTTAGATTGCATTCAAATGTTTTACAAGATTTATAAAAAATTTTAGATACATATATGCATTTCGAATTTTCCTTTTTTAAAAATGCTTTGTAAGAGCATTGAGCTTGCATAATGCTCCTAAAACTTTTTATCATTGTTATTTTTATTAATATTACTACTACTACCAATAATAATAATAATAATAATAATAATAATAATAACGATATTAATATTGACAATACACCCTTTTCACGCAACAATATATTAAACATATCAAGAAACTGAGGCCATCGCAAAGATTTAGCGTATCCATATTAGCTAAATTGCAAAATTTCGTAAACATTTCCCTAAAACTAATGCAGATATAAAGTTTTGAAACTTGATCTTTTTCCCCTATTATTACAGAGAAATGTATGATAAAAACGTGGAAACGAGGCCGATGCCCATCTTACTTTTCATTGAAAAATTTTCACTTTCAAACCTTTATATCTCCGTCAATTTGCGGCCAATGTTTATGACTTTGTAGTTTTACTACTATTAATGTGCTGAGATTGACTCTGGACTCGTTTTCTCGATAAACTGAATATATTTCTAACCCATGCTAGCGTGATAAAGGTCTATAGTACTACAAATATTACTAATACTAGTAAAATTAACAGACAAATTGCTTAAAATGATAGCAAACCAGTCCAAGGTCATCTTCTCTGGAGGCATCAAAGTCCTTCAGAAGTAAAAACAAATAAAAGAATAGTAATCGTAATAGAACCTTAAAGTCTATACACTGGATCATAAAACTAGAAGTAAAAGAAGAGAAGTATCGTTTATCTTATTATAATTACTCTTTTGGTTGCTGAAATATTAAGGTTAAAAAAACAAAGTTATCACGTCATAAGACAGAATACAATGGGATAAATTACAAAACAACAGTGATCTCTATAACATGTGTTTGTGTTTGTGTTATAGTTAAACAACTGTGCAAAGTTTTAGGATCATTGGTCATCCGGTGTTTCAAGAAATAATTATTGTCTTGTGATCTTTGCAATTGCGATTCCTCATATGACCTCACTTGGGGGCTCAAACTCACTAACCTGGGATTACGAATCGAACACACTGCGCCACCGACTATGTCCACAGTGTAGTACTCAAATACAAACGTCATTACTTGCGATGAATGAAAAGGGTTTATCAAATGAAAAATTCCTCACCTGACTATGCGTAAGGAACTGAAGAATTTTACTTCTTACAGCCGTCGGTTTCATCTCACCGTTTCCGAACACTTCGGCGTCATTACTGAAGCAATATTTACAAAGGAATGTAGCGCAGACATCTCTCAATTCCAGATGAGCTATAAAAATCATGAATTTCCATAAGAGATAAACACTCAAACCAAAACTCGGTGTTCAGTAACAAATCACTCAATCATCAACCATTTAGTTGAAGAAAATTATTTCTTTGCAGGTTTTAGATTAGCTTGAGTAAGCCAAGTTCTTCAAAGTCCAGCAGGGACACGCAACGCAAACACAGTAACAGGTTAATGACTATATTTTGCCATTACTTAGCGAGTCTTGCTTCACAAAGCAGATACTGACAACAAACTACACTTCCAAAAACCCGACGAGAGAAAATTTGAGACAATAACTGGGAAAAATCTTTGACAAGAATTCGGGTTAACAACTGCATACTTTTGATGACAATAAACTGTCATTTCTTACAGAGTTTTGCTTCACAAAGCAGAGACTGACAACAAAAAGTTAAAATGACAACTACAATCCCAAAAACACGATGAGAAAAAGTTTGAGGCAATAATTAGGACGATTTCTTTGACAAACACTCGGGTCAACAACTGCATCCTTTGATGACAATCAACTGTCAATAATTACCCAGTCTTACTTTTAAAAACAGACACTGACAATAAGAAGTTAAAGCGACAACTAAAGTCCGAAAAAACACGAAAAGTAAAAGCTTGAGAAAACAACTAGATCAGCTGACAAAAAAAAAACACTCTAGTCAATAACCATCCTTTGATGACAATAAGCTGTCACTACTCACCGAGTCTTGCTTCAGACTGACTCTGAGAGTTGGGGACGACATCAACACCAGAAGTACTCATGGGCGACAAAACGGCGAGTTCATCAAACCCGTCATCTTCCATTACAAGTGTACTCTGTGACATAACACTCTTTTCTGTGGTGTCAAACCTTGAACAATTTCCTAATGTCCTGTCCCACTGTTACAATAATAAGCACCAGTTAGTACCGCAGTCCCACTCAACTATGAAAATCTAACTTCTCCTTACATAACACAAACAAAACAAGGCATTTGGTAATGAGAAGTGGGAATTTATCAAACAAAGCAAACTACTGGAGATGAAAAGTGAAATTCTCCCAAACTTGTTCAATGAAAAGTATGGGTTCTAGTTGGGAGAATTTACCAATAAAACTTGGACTGAAAAGTCCGTGTTCTCGTTACCGTTCCGTCTCCCTTTTTTTGTATTCCAGTGAGGTTCACAACAATGGTTTCTCAAGTTTATTTTTTACTATTAATTAATAGGAACCATTATGCATGCAATAACTACTTATTCATTTGCTTCCGAACAACATTACTCGTGTAATAACGTCTTATCCATTTGTTAAAGGGTGGATGCAATAACGTATCCATGAGTTCAAAGGCACCATACCTGTCCACAGAAAATTTCAAATACTGATGTAATGAATCCATCGGGAATTCTGTCCCTTATTATACTTCCAATTGACTTTTCACTGACATCATTCACAACCTTGGTGATAAATCATATAAAACTGAATTAATTAAGATGCTTTCTCAATGATAAAGATTTGTACTACCCTTAGCATTTTGTTAAGAAATTTAAATCAAATCAAATCAAAATACAAATCTCACAAAGAAAATAACAAAACTCATAAATTTCAAGGCGTATATATGCAATTATGACAAACCTTCTAGACTCTTGTTGATGCCACTTCGTTATATTTTTTTGCCCATTCATTTAAAGTCCATATAAAGCTTATCTTTTTACTTTTTAGTTAAAACTGTTCTCACTTATGAAATCAGAATTCAAATAACCGAAGAAACTTTCCATGTCTAAGTATGCTAATATAAAAAAGATGGAAACGTAAATTTTGACTGAACAGGCCGGGGACTGGTAATCTTAGACGTAGCAGCAGTTAGATTCGTGAGGATTTTGTTTAAAAAATTTTATTTCTTTTAAAAAAGATATTAAGAAAATTTTTGTTTCAAAACAGTTTCAAGGGAATAGTTCGTTGATCGAAGTTATAACAGTATGACTATTGTAGCCAGAATCCA
>JAOBRD020036334.1:0-10615 GCA_027575215.2 Hydrozoanthus sils
TAAGACCTCAACAAAAAAAATACAAACTTCAGAATTTGTTGAAGCAGTGGACATTTTCAGAATCTACTCGTAAAGAAAATGAAAGTGAATGGTCGCTTTGTATGTTTTCAAGCAATGATTTTAAAGTTAGAACAATTTTAGTTTATGTGAAACCCTGTTTAGCAGGATTAGGGCTAAGATGTACACCCACTTAGACTCGGCATTTCAGGAACTTCGCCCCACTTTACTGTGGAGTGTAGAACATTTTGACACTGCATTCTTTACTATTTTAAAATTGGCTCGGGATAAACTGAGAGACATATTACACATTTTTTTCCGTACACCCTCGGACAAAAGCGTATTGCTATTAAATTGTTACGCTAGATTGATTTAGGCCTTGTTTAATATGATCACGGGTTAGAGAATTTTTCCTTCCACCCGGAACAACTTGACCTGTAGTTTATATACGAGGTTTTGAACCGGGAAAACTCAGCTCTGCGTTTATATAAAAATATGTGGCCCGGGTCGAGTCGACCGTGGAAAATTATTTTATAAAGTATAAACACTGCATTAGAATAGCTTCCGGGTTCGAGTAGGCCTTCATGGGAAGAAGGGACAACTGTTAATTTTATGAAGAGAGATGTCCCGGGTGAAAGAGATATTTCGCCTCGGCTAGCTGAGTCGTCTGTCGTACCCGAGACGGCCCTTCTTAGCGGGACACCATGTAAACAGTTAGTTACTTTCTATAAAGAATTGTCTAAAAAGTTGTCGCGTTCCGAGCAACTCGGCTAGGTGAGATATCACTTCGTCTGGGACAACTTTCGTCATCTACGTATGGCACACCCAAATGTGCCTCAAAATGGCTTCACGTCAAAGGTAAAGCGTATTTTTGATTTCCGTAATGATTCGTTTTTATTCAGTGGAACCTGGCAAAACATTTTGTGGATAAGGTCTTCGACAAAATTTACTATTTTCAAAGAACTCAGCAATAAATAGTTTACAAGGGCATATGCAGTCAGAATTAGCGCTAAATGCGTTCGATAGCCATTTAATTTATAACTGATTAAACTATTCGAAAACTAATGAACTATATCTAACTGATTTTACAATTGAAATTCCAAAGACTTACCGATACGCAAGACTTAGCGGCTTTCGTGCGCCACAGAGTTCACACCAAAGTTTTTCTTCCCATTTGACCGATGTGTTGTTGTGACTGAGAGCACTCAGGCCAGAAGGGACAGCAGGGTCACAAAGCTGAGGGGTGGGGGCATTGCTTTGCGCACTTTTAAATATATAATAAATATATTATTTGAACACGAAGACAATAATTAATCATTTTCTTTCTAGCTCTCTCCCGCGTCTCTCGACATGTAACAAGACCATGTAGCTGTATGCCACTCCGAAAGTGTGATCCGATAGATCTTCTCTCATACTGTTAATCACAGTGCTCTTGAACTCGCCAAAATATGGTTTCCCATTTCCTAGCTCAACATTTCCCATTCCTTCAAACTGATTTCAGACAGTTCCACCCATGTACGAGCACGCAGTAAAACCTTTTGGTTTGGCTCTCATGAAAAGATAATCTTGGCACATTTGGGACTTTAAATATCCTTTTGATTGTCTGGAAGTCTCTACCTTTCGTAGTAAAATTGTGGTTTCCCCGCCTTTGGGTATTAATCAAAGATACTGTGACGTTGCAAAAGCGGTCTCTTTCAACCGCACATGGCTTAATACTTGTCAATAGCAAATCAATGTCTTGCAGGGTCTTCTCTTTGTTTGTAATGTGATAAGTTAAGATGCATCTTAGTCTTCGCTGGCTTTTGTAACAAGCTTTTGCCAGAATTGCAACGTGCGCTCTCTGCTCTGACCATGGCTGTTAGCGGATATGTGGGATTGTAGTTTGGAAAACCAGCTACTCTCCTGACAGAAACTACAGTCAGATCTTAGCAGGGACTACCTGAGCTAACCCCAAATAAAATATCAGTTACAATTTGCTATTTTCCGTAATTCTCTAATAAACGCGGGAGGAATTATTTTCCCTCTACTCCCCATCAAATGGCAACGACAGAGGGCATTGTTCCTCAGTATTGCCCGCCCATAGGTATAAACCCAAGCTAATACTACCCTAAATTCCCCGCTAGTTGGCAACAACTCAAGATTTTTCTCCCCTAGCTCTGACGTCCGTGGCTGACTAGTAACCCAAAAGCATTAATTCCCCTCTGTTTCTCGTCCAAGTTTTAACAAACCAAGGAATTTCTCCTCCACACCTTGATCCTAAGGTTAGCAACCGAAGGAACTGTTCCCCCACGCGTCATTCGTAAACCCGCGGGAGGAGGGGAGGATTCCCTTGAAAAGATTGTATAAAATGAGACCCTTGCGTACCTTTTAGGGTCTCCGGCTGAATCTGAACTTTAGGAACAAATAAATGGCGTTCAATGCAAATTTACACCAAAAGTCGTAGTTGGTTAGATGTGGTCGTACCTTATAGGGTATGAAATCAGCCTCTGTTAATTTATCATTGGCGTACCGCGGCCGGTTTTAGAGTTATTTTTAAGTCCGTCTGTCGAGCATCCCTACTCATGCTTAAGGGGTTCCCCCCACGTTCCTCCGGGCCCGTAAACAACCCAAATGCGCAGCACAGTTTCCCTACTGTTCGGCATGGGTAGCAATCCAGAAATTAAATATTTCCTCTCTACTCCCCGAGCAAATGAACAACAACCTATAACAGCCTTTTCCGTCCAACTCCCTGATCATCATGGCTAGTTAAACAACTAGGCCTAGACATTTTCTGCTCGGCAACTTTGGAGCAACTGTATCAATTTCTAGCTAATATTTTATTTTGAGCAATTTTGTAAAACCTGGAGCATAAGTTTCTAAAAAAAATGTGCACCTTTTGAGTAATTTTTGTTAATCGTGTTCTATACTAATGAGAAATACCGTTTTTGGTTAGTTTGGTTGATGAAGCATTAGTTTCAACCAACACTGAATGATCCTCAGGTTGAAAGAGTTGAAAACGTTTCAACCGAAAAAGGTAGGAAATGTAAACTGACTTAGGCTGAAACGGCTGGTGCCAATAGTAAAAATATTTTTTGCTCCTAAAAAATTCATCGATTTTGAGTAGCAGAAAAACGCTCAAGTTTGTTTTTGTTTTTGCATCCCTAAAAACAACGTTTTATAAAGTAACCTTTATTTTTCTCTGAAAACACCTGTAAAATACGACAAGCACTCCTACTTTATCATGTACCCTCTCCCGCCCCCCCCCCTCTCCCCCCTACCGGGACTTGCAATTGTCCGTCTCGGCCCCAGGCTTTTTCCTGACGAAGGAAGATGAGTCAAAATAAATCATGGCGTCGGCGAAACAAGGTTTGCATGCGATTGGTTTGAAAAATTAATGGAGTTTGTTAGCCTAAACCTTTTTTCAGTAATGCAAAGGCCGGAAGGTGATGAGGAAGGCAAGACAACGAGTCCGTACTTGTAAGTATAAAAACTATCGACCGAATACACTCTTTCAGACCAAATGTGGTGCAAATTTATAGTTGTGGGAAAAATCTTTATTGGTACAGCACACTCATGGTTTTAACAGACTACTTCCCAATTTTTCCTATTCCCATCAAGATTTCAAACAGAGATCTGGAAACCTTGGGTTTTTCAGAGAAAGCATTCTCTTTCTTACAAAATCTGGAACATTAATTATGGCTTAATGCTGATTTTTGTAAACAAAAAATGGAATTTTTGGAGGTTTTTTTTTTGCACTAAAATACTCACAAAGCCCTTAGACTTAGGAAAAAGTAAATGATTTCTTTTTTGGAAATTTCTTATTAAAATCACCAAAATCTGGCTTTTAAGATGTGCTGTCAAATCAGCACTTAGTCTGTTGTCAGGCACTGATCTCTTTAATTTTGCAAGTGACATACAGTAACTCTGTTCAAAATATTCACCATTATAACTAATGCAATTTATATGTTTCTAACATTACACAGAGCAGTGTATACAGGATGTAGCAAACAGATTTATTCCTTGCTCTGCCATTTTCTAAGCCTGAATAGGAAGCCGTTATTGGAGCTGTGCCATGTTGATTAAAAAAGAGTAATAAATAGTTGATGTTTGTTATGTGTGCATGATTACTTTACTATCACCAAAAATCACTTAAATCCAACAACCAATCACATTACAACTAATTGACCAATCAGTATTCAATTACTGGACTATATTGGTATTCAACTGATGCACCCTTCATCACTTGACCCTGAAGGTGACTTCAACAGAGGTTGTCCAAAGTCAGTCACTAACATCAACAAGTCTTTCTCAGGACTACACTAACCTGGATGATCTCACCATTTGATCTACTGTTATTCCTGGACTCAAACCATTTTGCCTTTTTGCATGATGACTGTTGTCAAATGTTGTAATAAGTAATGAAAACTGCTTTTTGAAAAGATATATAATGAAAAGTAGTTAGATAATGCCCAGGGGGTGTGGGGGGTACTTCAGGGTAGAAAAGAGAGGGATACCCATTGGGAATTTAATGTGAAAAAATTTGGCCCTAATAAATACCAAGTCCTAAAAAGTTTTGACCCTAAAATGCACCCCATAGCATCAATTTGAAAGCCGAAAGTGGAATTAACAACATAAAAACATGCTTATTTTGTTTTAGGTCACATAAAAATAATTTTGATTTTTCTCTTTAATCCCCCCAACCCCCCCTAAAAAACCCCATTTTGACCCCTAAAAATTTGATGAGTAAAATGCAATACTTTTGATAGTGGGGTACATTGGTTACAATCCAAACAATTTTTAAGTTGTGAAGCACCTCTATCATCTTAATTACCCCCCCCCCCCCTCCTCGCTCCTCACTCACACACTCACACTCACTATCCATTAAAAGAACGTCAGTTATCCACTGAGATGTGGGTCTGATGGCGCATGGCTGTCCTGTCCCTCCCTAGGCAATACTTTTTTAATGAGTTATTCCTATAGTACCAATAGAGTGAGTTATCCCCCCTTCCCAGGAGATATTGCTTAAGGAGTAATTTATTATATTTAATTATTGCGTTTTAAGTATACAATCTGGTACGAAAAGGAAGTCAAATGGTCGTAACAAGGAGGTAACTCTAAACAAGAGAAAATCAGCAAAATTTGGTGGAATGTCTGAAGAAGATGTTATGCAACTAAAGCTTCCAGATCGTGTTGGCTTCAACCTAGATATCTTATTTGCAAGTATTTTTTATCATTGATCTCGTGTGTATAGAGTGGCAACATTTGCATGCAGATAAATTGGTGTCTGAGTGTCATGATTGGAATTTTAAAATTTGCAAAATTAACCATATTTCAGCTTTGCAATACTATACAGTCAGTTTCTGTATAAGGTCAATTCAGTATCTACAGGGTTCTCAAAATGTTGCAGAGGAGAAGGTTAAAGCTTTGAACAGTGTAAGTGACTGGATGACAAAGGAGCATGATTAAGCAGTTAGCTGTAACCCCTTTTACCAAGGGCTTCTGAGGTTTGTAGTGCTTTACAAACCCCAGATCGCAGTGCCCTAGCTCAAAGTCACCAAATGCAATAAACAGTGCTATAATTTGTGTTTGATTTCATAAACTAAAACTAACTTCTTCAACAGAGCCATGATATTTTTTGTTTAACATGTGGAAGCTAACAGAACTTTTGGGTAAAGAATAATTTTCTTCTGTGCTAGTTGGAAGTTGTTTTGCAACTTTAGAGGCGTCTAAATCACTGGAAGAGGTGGCTCATTCGGCCGCCGGCTGGATAATTTTGAGAAGTCTGTCCATACAAGTTGATAACCAAGATTGCCAGTGAACCAATCAGAATGCTAGAAACACTAACAAATACAGAAGCCTTGACTGTGGTCTGTACTGTTGTAAAGCAGTGACAGGAAGTGGCTAAAGCACGAAAGAAGTGTAAGAGGTACACAAGCCGAAGGGGAGTGTTTTCCCTACTTCTTGAGTGCTTTAGCCACTTCATGTTCATGCTAGGGTTTTGTCTTGAAGTTAACTGCTTTCAACAATGTTTTTGACAACAACAGATAGGGATCAATCCAGGCTTAATGTCAGCCTACAAGGGGCATCACTACTCAGGAGCCAATAACCATTTCTGTATGTATACTATATTATTTATAGATATTTTAATATTCCTTTAAAAAGGAATCAGGCCTTGATCTTACAACATTCTTGGTCACAAATAAATTTTCTTTTAAGTCTTTGGTTATAATATATATTCAGCAATGCAACTTAAATTTGCTAATTCTGTGCATATAACTAATTATAAAGCCAAAAAATTTATTTTGATCATTAATTTATTTTCTCCAGTTTGAATTTCCAGCGTGCAGCCATTTTTAAATGTGATATGTTTTTGTTGCTGCACCAGTCTCCACTCTTGATGAATACAATAGCAATGAATTAGAGGGGGCCTTGCACTGCAATCAAAACACACTACTTTTCAAAATGGCGTCACATGGGAAATTCAAATCGTGGAATGATCAAATGAAAATTGCTTGGCAATATATTTACACGCAGAGTTATCAAATTGAGTAGCTGATATGTTCAAACCAAAGTTTTATTGAGAAGAAGAATGTTGTAAAGCTGAGGATTTCTTGAACAACTTAGATTTACAACATCTATTAGGTTATATACTATATATATTGCCTTTTATTTAATAATTATTTCATTTTTAAAGTGCATGTATATGGAGTGAAAATTTTTATTACCTCGATCAGTGGATAGACTTTGCTAAGATATGAGGAATATCAGTGGAAATGTTAATTATTGTCAAAATCTGCTATTTTTCAGGCAAATTTCTTTTTGTTAGAAATCTGCTGCTAACCATAAAACCATAACCTTTTGATGCTAAACTTAAACTGATGATGTACCTCGAGGTAGACACAGATCATTGGTCGAAGTTTGAATCAAACTCACATCCAAAAGTTTATTGATTGGCATATTAAAAAAGAAATTGAAAATTTGCCTGTACACTATAGCTATGTGACATCATCAGTTGAATACATTAAATGTTAATATCTCAAGAACCATAAAAGGTTTTGACAATTTTTTTTACCACTATTCTTCACTTAGCAAGATCTATCCAATGGAATGATAAAAATTTTCACTTCATATACACTTTAAGTTTGTCCATAATGTAACTTTGTTTGCTTTGTGAAATGCTTACATGCATAATCCAAACAGGGCCATGTTTGTATGAATCAGGGCTAGTGAGTGAAAGGCTTGGTTACCAGGATGATGAGAAATGTCCATCTCTTGGCATTGGACTCACAAACATTGTTGAACGGACAACACGTGGAAGCTCAGACCTTTCCAGGTAAACAGAGAGCTATAGAGGTCCTATTCCTTAAATTTACTGAGTATAAAGAAAAAGTTGTTAATTTTGGAGAGAGAGTATTTTTATACATTAGTGGCAAATTTTGGATGATCGAGGTTCAAATTTCACACCCCCAAAAATCCCTGCCTTTAAAAACCCAACCATGCAAGAAAGTTCCTACTTTTTTTGGCATGCCCAAAATTTTATAGCTATATCCCATACTGCTAATCTGCTGGAAGGTTATCTGGATCATACTTTTTCTAACAGTTTTACATTGACAAATGTTAATCTGGGACAAAAACCAAAAAAAACTAAAAATGTTATGAGACGCAAAAATCCAGGCTAAATTTGGCAACCCAAAACAAGCCAAATGTTTGGTGTTATTATTCTACTAAAAATGTTATGAGACGCAAAAATCCAGGCTAAATTTGGCAACCCAAAACAAGCCAAATGTTTGGTGTTATTATTCTACTAAAAATGTTATAAGACACAAAAAACCAGGCTAAATTTGGCAACCCAAAACAATCCAAACTGTAGTTCACAGACCGAAAAAGAATTCCTTTCAAGCCAAAATTTCGGACCCGAAAAAATCTCACCCACTGGGATATATATGAAACCAATTAGATTGCTTACAGTTCAATAACTATCCAATGGTTCGTTTTATAATATATTTATACCTAGACATAAATTATACAGAACTATATAGAATTTATAGGGGTTGTTACAACCCTGGCCTTTATCTTTGCCAACAGAAAGGAAATCAAAGATGGAATACAAGAGTTGACAGAAAAAGTACAGAAATACCAGCCACGAGTTGCTTGTTTCAATGGCAAAGGTACAACCAAGCTTTGATGGTACCATTTTTATTCTGCCTCATTATTGCATTTTATTATTAATTGTTAGAGGCTAGTCATTTAACAATTGTTCTTGGGGGAGGGTGAGAGGGAAAGTTTTTTTTGGTGATTTTTCTTTCTTCTCCTCCCAAAAGGTCAGCCTGACGTTGGTTTGAAGTCATTTTCACACTAAGGCTAATATAGGCTATATTTTTTACAGCTAGAATAGGGTTTTTTAAAAAAAATAGTGAGTTCAAAAGAGAACATATTGATAAACAGTATGTGTGGTATTTTTTCTGTTCATATAGCTAAAGGTAATTTCTTGTTCAATTGGAGTGTGAAGATCTATGCTGGCTGACGAGAGTTTTAATTTTGGGCTGTTTTTTAGGGTTGATTATTTGTTGAGCAAGGCCCAAACTGCCTAATTAAATGGAATGATTTAATTTAAATAATAGCATTCAACTCTTCAAAGGTCGATAACCTTGGTTGTTCTGATGAAAAAAAAACACCTCAGAACTGCAACAAAGACAGTGCAAGTTGAAATGCATGTAAATTACAACTCCAGAAAATTCTTAATTGCCAGGTGTAAAAATTTTATCAAAAAAACTTTGATTCTCTTAAAACAAGGATGTATCATTGGGAATAGGTATAAGGTAGAACACATTAAGAAGTAATTAATAAAGAGGGTGGATATTTAGATCATTTTGTAATTCTCTGGTTCGAAGGTATTTTTGAGATCTTCTCTGGGAGGAAATGCAGTGTTGGTTGTCAATCAATTTCAATTGGTGGAACCAAAACAGTAAGTTAAGCTTTAAATAGCCGTTCTACCAGATTGCTAAGAGGGAAACTAGTGTCCACTGAGTTCCAGTCCTCTCTCAACAGTTGGTGCATGTAGATCATTCCTTGTAAATCAGACTAAGTGTTATGTATTGTTTTGGTATAGTAGAGCATTTTGAAAGGTGACTGGTAGCTATATAGTAGCCCACATACTGTATGGAGCACACTTTTTTAACTTTTTATCAAAAAGAAGGTGTACTTTAAATAAACACAAGTCAAAACAAGATAATAATTTAGAAGAGGGCTCGGATTCAGTGTTGCAGGGTAAGAATTTCAAAAAAGGAAAAACATTTAGGATGATATTTTGGATGACTTTGTTCCTGTTTCTCTTGCAGTTGATTAGTTGTTATAGTATGAAGGGAAGCAAGCTAAATGTTCAAAAATTAGAAAACAAAACAAATATTTTGGAGGTTTTTACATTAACCTTTTCAGTCCTTGATGTAATGGTAAATTCTTCTAACTAGAGCCCATTTTTTTCATAGAAAGAGTTTGGGAGAATTTAACTTTTCATCTTCATGACTTTGCTTTATTTGACCAATTCTTATTTTCTCATTACCAGATGTCTTATTTTGTTCGTGTGTTATGTAAGGAGAAGTTAGATGTTGATAACTGACTGGGACTGAAAGTGACTTCGCTGGCCTTTTTTTTCACAGGTTGTGTATGTAATGCCTTCTACTTCTGGTCGAACAATGAGCTACCCACGGGCACGGGATAAGCTTCCGTTTTTTATCGAGCTGAAAAACATACGGGACAGTCTGCATGCTTTAGAAACTGAGCCAAAAGTTGAAGGCAGTGAAGATGGTGGTCGTTCTTCATTAGGGGACGGTTTCCATTAAACCTTTGCTTGCCAGGAATCGGTTGTAGTGAGCGCAAGTCTGTATTCTCAACATGGCTGGATTGTTCTAAGGCTTGTTAACTTTAATTAACCCGGGGTTAAAGAAATTTCTTTTCTAATGAAAGGTTTACGGCTCGTCTGAGTTAAGCCGAAATTCAAGCATAATTTCTTTAGTGAAAGGTTCCCGGTTCTTACAAATGCTGTTTAAATTTTCCACGGATAAAAATTATCCATTTCCAAATTACGGCTCAAATCAGTCTCTGTAAGGGGTCAGGGCTAGTCGGCCTTTGAACAACTGGGCCCAGATTTAGAAGTAGTGTACTACATGAAACAATTCTCAGTGGACCTAAGATATTCAAACGAAGCCAGCGTTCTTGAGTGCTCTTTTCTGAAGTTCTTCAAGTTGCTTATACAAATTTATTAAACATATTCATACACAAAAGGAAAGAGGTTCGTCGTTCTTCAGCGTTTTATTTATAACAACTTTTTTTTAGCTTCTGCCTTCTACAGCTCTTTTAAAAATAAACATGTAAATATGAAATTTAATGACATTTCGGCGACAACATTGGCACCGTTATAAAATGTTTTAATATTCATTCTTAAACGTCTTACAAGACTTTCTGTTTTACGAAATATGAAATTGTATTCAGATATGTACATAAATATGAAGTTTCTTTTATCCGACGTCTATGACAAAAAAAATAAAAGTTGTGGAAGAAAATTGTGGTACACTCTTGTTTTTATTACTTCTCTGGTAGTGTAATATGTCCGATGGCTCAAGAACCGAATTAGCACCGCTGA